>VXAX01004303.1:478930-501177 GCA_013399835.1 Leptocoma aspasia | reverse complement strand
GCCAAAAAAGCCCCCAACAACAAGGAGACAATATAATAATATAATATCCTAGTCTTCTCTGTATTATTTGGGGGTTTCCCTTTCAAAATGAGATAAAGCTATCAGAATGACAGACATCTTAGGACTCAGTGACATTGCTGCTGAACCAAACACAGGAGTCACCGTCATCATCCAGAATGCTGCCTGCTGTGCCCAGCTCTGACACATGACTTAGTCTCACAAAAACAAAAAACAAATAGCCACAAAGTACTACCAACCCACTAATTTTAACTTCACAGTTAATAAGCATGCAAAATACACCAACAGCAAATTCTAAAAACTCTCCAAAGCTGATTTATTTTTTCCTTACAAGTGTGGATGAAGGGTTCTTACTGCAGGAATGTTACATCGCTTTGCTTTTGACAATAAATAAAGATTGAAACCAACAGAAAAACACAAAAGAAGTGATAACATTGTATTTCAGCTGTGCAGTGATTTTAAAACTTCCATTTTCTTTGGATTACAGAGCATACTGATTTGTTTGGTTTTTTTAAACAAAAACACAATTACTTGTGGGTATATATGGAAGAACCTCCCTTGAAAAACCTTTTACTTTATCATACAAAAAGCTTGGGGTATGGAAGAATTATGCAAGTTTATTTTTGTTTCACTCACATATTTTCAAGAGAGGGATGGTCATGACAATCAGTGAGCAGTACTGTTGGATACATCCAGGATTTAATACCTTCTCCTGTATGAACACTACTGGTGCTCAGGGAGGGATTTGCTGAAAGTCCTCTAATTCATTATAAATCTTTCCTCCACCATACAATTACAGGAAAAATACTTCTTTTGACACCATATCAACCAGAGATGCTAAATCAGATGTACCAGGTGTGTTAAGTATTTAACAATAAGACCATTACTGGAACATAGAAGAGCACAAAAACTTTTCATACTAGGCAAATTGAATAATTACTCTGAGTACCAAAAGTAACTAATTAGCACATTTTAATCCAGGATGTATGATCCTAAAGTCTTAGATATTTCAATTTTTCATCGGTGACTACTTTTTTACTGCAGGGAAAAGAGAACAGAGAGGATGGAAGACTATTCTATACATGCATTATCTACTGGTATTAATTTGAATATCCATATGGACATAATAGAAAAGTCAAGGCAGTTGTACATACTCCAGATGTATCACTCCAGATGTAATTTGAGATAGAGATCAGTCACTGATTGTTACCTTTAATAACCAGACAAGCACAGAAATAACTCATCTTTACAAACTACTTCATAAAATACTTGCTATGGGATTGTAAACTTGCTGGAAGTAGAAATTATTTCATTGTTATTGCCAGTTAGAATGTGCTCTGACAGTCAGTATCCACATAAACTGAAGGATTTCATACTTTCGCTTATCCAATTAATAATTAAGATAATTGATAGAAGGTAAATAGGGAATATGGAACATGTGCATTCTAGTAGTATTCAGCAGAATTAAGTTTATTTTCTACATAGTGGAAATTTATGAAGAAATGGTGATGAATCTTCTGCTATTTACCTTAAAGCATCGAAAAGTTACTTTGAGGTGCAAATTCAAGTCAGAATTAAAATACTGCCCAACCTCCAAGTGAGGTTAAAATGACCAAGAATTCTAAACAAGTCTTAAATTACTTAATATCTAATTACATCTTATAAAACAAACTGAGTTAATTTGAATATAATCTGTAAATTGTGCAGCATTACCTCCTGTTCTAATTCCACTCTGGCTTTGTAAGGAATGCATACATGACAAGGCAATCAACCATAAAACAAAAACACCTGAGCTGTAATGTGTAACATTAATTGCACTAGAGCAACAAGTTCTGGTTCAAATTTTTCTTTTAAAAAATGGTGTTCTCAGCTAAGGAAATCTGTTAGATCATGTGCTTGTATTAGTGCATACTTACATGGCTACAAACTTTTCAAACAAATGGCAAAAACATCAGGAAGCGTGAGGCAACAGAAATAGCAGATAGCACAAAACAAAGAAAATGTCCAGTGATTTTGACTCAAGATGATGATGGAAAGCATTATCTTGCAAAAGCAAGACAGCTCATGGAACAAAGTGTCTTGAGTTGGATAATATCACATTTCTAGTAGTAAAAAATTCAAAGAACTTATTGTCCTACCAGAGCAGAGACCTGAATCTCTACACAAGAGCCCTAGGAAACAAAAGAACCAATACATAAACTTACAAGTTAAGCAGCAGGCACTTTATTATATCTATTAAATTATAGCATTTGTCATATTCTAGCAAATATTGTACCTAAATTTAATGCAAAAAAGGAGAGAATTAATAGAACCTATTAGTCTAGCTTTTCATTATTCTATATTCATAGTTTAATCTAAAAATATGGATGTGAGGGGAAAGAAGAATAAAATGCATCATAAATTTATTAATATCACACACTATCTTTGATAAAGCAACTATAAAGAAAATTACCATTATAAGAGGGCTCGATAATAAGCTGTGCAATTAAAGTTGGAAACCAAGTTAATATGAGAACCATAATGGAAGTAACAAGTTGGATAGAAATAGGACCAACACGTTGTGCATAAGAAAAAAATTCAACCCTGTATGGGAATTAACACTGGATAATGAAGGCAGTCAAAAACTGGTCTTAAAAATACACCTAACAATGATGGCACAAATGTGCTATTGCAATTTATTGATGGCATGAAATTGTTCATATAGAGAGATTACTATATCCCATGCAGAGAACTAGGTGATGGTAATGCTGCACTAAGAACAGAGCAAATTTAGTAATTTAGTCTGAAAAGCCATGCACTTAGAAGTGAGGGAAATAATTTTAACTAGACCATTGGAGAAGGGAGATAATTAAAACAGCAACAGAATGACTATGCCACCAATGGAACACTTCCAGAAAAAGAAAAATGATCCTACAGTGTGGGATTTCCAGAGATCAGGCAGTAATCCAGATGTGGGATTTCCAGAAGCAAGCAGGCAAAAACAGTATCACAGCACAGGAGCCAGGCAAAGCCATATCCAGGGAACAGAAGAGGAAAGATTAAACTGGAACAGAGAATGCTATTTGAATGACTAGAAGAAATAAGAGGCTAGTAAGAAGACAGTTGCTTATCCCAGCATAATGAAATCTGAGGTAAAAATATGACTCTGTACATAAAAAGAAAAGCAAATGGGGAGAAAACAGCTCTTCTGGCTAAGTGGCTGTGCACACAAAAATGTATAAAGGAGACTGCATAACCAAATTGAGAGTGACAGTCTAAATTCAGGCAGTCAGAAATGACAGAATCACAGTATCAATGAGACTGGAAAACACCTCTGAGATCATTGAGTCCAACCTGTGACAAACACCACCATGTCAACCAGACCATGCCACTGAGGGCCACATCCTTACACACCTCCAGGGACCATGACTCCTCCACCTCCCTGGGCAGCCCATTTCAATGCCCAGATGTGAGATTCAAGAAGCTTGAGTGTGTTCATACCATTTTTCATTACATAATACTCCCATTTCTCTCCACAGAGTTTGGGAGTATGGCATAAAGACTTGAATAAATATTCTTTAAACCATGTATATAAAGCATGCTTAGACATACCTGCTCAAGTTTCAAATTGTTCTGCCAGAGGTGATTGTAGGGGTTTGTGCTGGTGTTTTGTCCTTTATTTTTTTTTTTTTTCAAACATAAAATATCCCACCCCCTACAAAAATGTCCCTGAGTATAATGATGGGGAACCATATGTTTGCCACATACAGGTAGCCAAGAATTTCTTTGAACATGAATTAAAAAAACAGAAGCATTATACAATGTTTTCTCACAGTTCTTAGACCAACAGCTGATGCCTTTGCCTCTCAAACAGTGTACAGGGACTAGGGTAGTAATCCTTCAAGGATTGGGGAACAGAAAAGGGAAAAATAGGAAAGAGATGAACCCTCTGCAGAGGTGTCACTGGCCAGCAATTTCAATCCCTCTGTCTGTAACATCAAACAGAAATCCGGAGGGAAATGAAGATGATGGTAACTTGTAGACTGAAGTAGGGTAAAAGCAGGATTCAAGCCTAAATTGCAAATCAAAATGCTCAGTTTTGCTGTCCAGTCCTGAGGTAGCTATTCTTCACACTAACCTGAATATTTTTCCACACTGCAGCTCGTGAACTCCTCAGCAGCCTCACTTCCAGGCATCCATAAAAGGCTGTAATTGCTTGGATGAAGCTGGCTGCCACGTCTCCACAGACACATGAATCTACCCAGCTAACTCCTCAGAGATCCTGACAGGCAATCTGGGAGCACAGCTCACAGGAATGCTCTGGCAGTGATTTTATATTAAAATATGAGCCCATAAGGAGAAGATGAAACTCTTCCTCCTCCTCATTCCCACTGTCATTCAGCTGCACAGTGATTAGAGGCCTCACATAAGGGAAGGTTTGCAGCAACCCTGTAGCTGCTCCAAGTCAAAGAACCAACAGCATGGAGCCTCTACTTTCATGCAGACTCTGGATAATTATATTTTAAAGTATATTTTTATATACATTGATATAAAAGTAGATACATACGCTCACATGTATATATACAGGGCTATCTGGTTTAGAAAGATTTTGCTTTTATATGCAAGACTTCACCTTTAACTCATACAAATCCCTGCTGCTTTATAAGCATGCCTTTTTAATTAATCCCAACTTGCCCGCCTTCTTAATTAATCCCAATTTGCCAGAATGTTGAGGAGGCAGGCAAGTTCTTAGAAAATAATCAAAGTACTTGAAAAGGGAAAAAAAAAAAGAAAAAAGAAATTCAAAAAAATTACAATACTTCAGGAACATCATCAGGAAGTTTCATGTTAAAATAAAAAATTCAGAAGTTGAGGCAAAAGCTAATATCAATTTTAAAAACTCACATTTAGATAACAGGAAATTACAATACTCTAGAAATGACAACTATAAATTAACAGACCAGAGGAGTCAGTTTTCATTTATCAAACAAGAAATGCCACAATAATTGTTATTTTCAATTTCTAATACAAGCCCAAATAAAGTCCTGAAGGAAGGCTGAACCATAATAGAAATAATCAAAGAAACTTAAAACATTTATGTTCATTCAAATTTCACAGCTCTAGTATTTAATGTTGACCCTCAGTGTTGGTAATTTTTTTTTTTTGTCAATTAGAACTCCCTGCTCCCTCCTCCATAAGGCTCAGACCTCTTTACCTCATTGTTCAGGGTGGTAATGTTTTAGCAGTTTCAGACAACTGCAACCTTCATCTAGAGAAGAAAAAAAATATTAAAATGAATTTACCAGAACTTTGACAATAACTCAAGCATTATAAGTTAGAAACATATTTTAGAAATCCTGCTTATTTTTTTCTATTAATAATTTAAGTAATTAATTTTACATTAAACTTACTACTAATAATAGTTCAGCCACTAATTAAATATATCATTTTTCTCAAATAACTGTGCACTGGTGGTGAAAGACCATCATCAGTAATGCGGCAATTCATACCTGCAAACTCATATCCAGAGTGAGCACATTCCACTATCACAGAACTCCATTCATTAAAAAAAAAAAATACAGCACACACACACAACTCATAGCAACTCATAGCTCCAGGATGAGAGGTTAGAAATAATCTAAGATTACTGTCAATCTCCTAAATTGTGGGGAACTGAAATTAAAATAGAGCTCAAGTGTGATTGCACAGCTTCTTTTCCTCCCATTTAGAGGAGAACTGAGGTGAGCAGGAGTCCTTATATGAGATTCACAAGTGATTTATAGAAATCTAAATTATAAACAAAGCAAAACATTTTGTTTCTGCACATACAAACAGTGGGGAGGACACAGCTCAAAACACAAAACTGCAGTAGTTGAGACAGAAAATGAACCTTAAAGATCAATAAAGTTTTAGCTATGCTATGAAGGGTGCTACCAAGTCTTCTGTCATTTATACATTTTTTCCTGATATATAAATTGTCATTTACAATTATTATTTAGGTTAAAATGAAAACAAAGTAACTATTTGGTTCTGCATTTGATAAGCACTCAATTGCTTTTATAGCTTAGTAACAAAACTTTGTCTTCTTCTATCTGTTAATTCCTAATGCTATTTATGTTTTCTCCCCTTCTTCAATCCACCTCCCCTCTCCCATTAGATTATGCAATTACATCTATTTATGATCTAATAAGATGTTTCATCAACAAATGTGCAACACAGCAATATGAAACACATTCATAACCTCTCTGCTGATTTATAGAGCAGTAAAAAGATACAGGAAAAGAGAGCATATAATTTATTGTAAAGGCAGTAAGAAAACCTCTAGAGCATTTTTCAGAGAAATTAAATTCTCAAACTCCCTATCACAAGGCAGCTTTTAAATAGGGACAATCATTAAGTACTTACTCCAAAGCTTTCAAAAAAAATCAATTTAATGATCATTATTTTGCAACAGAATTTAATGCAGACTCACAAGTGAGTGTTAGCCATTGCAACTTGGTCTGCGTGGTGCTTAAAGAACACAGTTGTGTCTGGGAACAAAACACAACCAGCTCATGAAAACCCTGCCTGAGGCTTTTGGTCCAGAATAAAATAAACTACAGTTCTTCTGAGGCACAGATGGGGCAAGTCCATCACTCGGAAAGGCTGGCTGGTGTGGAGCCACAGACCCCTGCAGAGACCTTCCCTCAGCCTTTGAGCTGGACAGAGCAACCCCCCATCAGTGCAGTTCTTCCAAACAGAACAGGAACCCTTGGGTGGCTCCTTCTGCCAAAGATGGCAGTTCCACAATACAGAGAGCAGAATTCGAAGTACAAATTTATATATGAAAAAGGAATGCTGAACAAATCTACTGGTCTTCATAAACACCCCTTTTTTTACCTATTTGGATTTTGTTTGATTTGTCATTGCTGTTATTCTTCACCACAACACAGACAAACTTGAAATCCAGGGAAGACATTTAGTGACCCACACTGCAATCAGAAATGCCCCTCTACTTATAATTAAAAGCTTCCTGATTTCATGCTTTAACTGCTGATACTTGTTGGTCAGATGCATTTGCCAAATTACCAAATACAAAAGGCCTTTCTACTCATACAATCATGCAAATTCAGTCCACACAACACAAGCAACAAAAGTCTGCTTCAGACATGGTCCTAAATCAGAAAAAAATGCACTTTGATAACATTTTTGAACACTTACAAAAGACTGTCGCTCGATTCCCACAATATCAAGTATGTCTAGTACCAATAACAGAAAATATTAGTTGAGAAATAAGTATCTCCCATGACACCAATAACTTCAGACATTCCTGACAAATACACCACTACTGAGTAATGCAGACACTGGGGTTTTTCATTGAAAACAGAAAGTGAATTATTAAGATGCTGCATTAGTTCAATGAAGCAACAGAAACAGGCTTAAATAGCTACAGAACCAAATACCCAGATTTTTTACTAGTTGTACAAAGACACCCTCACACTTGCTCAATTTTTCCTCCAACCTCTCAGCATATAACTCAACACAAAAAAATTCATCCTGAACATTTTTCTCTGTGCTCTCAACATAAATTCAAAACCCAACTACTCCAAAATAATACTCACACACTGTAGTCCAGTTATTGTTTTGATTTTAAAGCACCCATTGCATAGTAAGATTCTGATTTCACTTCTGCATCCAAACACAGTAAGGCTCCCAGAGATTTCATAATAGCACCTCTTCCTATTTTTCTCAAGAATTCTCTGACAAGGATCAGCTAAAAATATTTTAAGAGAGGATAGGGAATTCTACTTGAACAAAAGCTAGCATTTCACTTTCTTCACATGGATGAAACGTGTTTAAGGAGAACGTTCCCTTGGACATCTATAACTCAAGCAAAATATTTGAAACCACAACGCTAACTAAAAGCAGATAGAAGGGAAAATAATTACTGAGTGCCATACTAACATAATCAAATTCATTCAGAGGAGAACTGTTTGTAATCTAAAGACATTCTTAGGATGACACAACACCTTAACAGCTTGATTGTAAAAGTACCAGGACATAAAATACTGTCCCCAACAGTTCATTAGGTGAAAAGATTATTTCATCAACTTATTTACATCATTTAAAAACCTCTCTGAAAGGATTGATTGTATCCAGCCACAGAAACTCCAAAAGCATATGGCACAAAGTATCACAAACACTGATTATCAATGTCATTCTTTCACTGGGCATTTTTTTAAATTCAGTTTGCTGTAATTTCAAAAGAAAATGAAATCAAACACAACAGGCAAAATAACTCAGTATTCTAACACATAAGGCAATATATATGTACACCCACACATATCACATATTAAAAAACTGCAGGATAACAACCATTTCACCACCTATACATGAGGGATGCACTTTTGTCATATACACACGATTTTTAAGAGTCTGATTATCCATTTCATTCTGTGAGCTTCCTGAAGTTTACTTTCATATTAAAGAACAAATCCTAAACAGATTAAATACAACAATTAAAGACTATGGCAATTGAAAGTCAGACCTGCAGTCTACTTTCAAGTACAAAATTATGAACAGCCTCATTATTCTTTCTTATACCATAAATATTAATTTAATTGAGAAAATATGAATTTAATGTAATTTTACTTCTTTATATATTATTATTAACTATCTTATTAATAATTAAGTAATGAATAAAATATGTATATTAATTTTTATTCTACAACTACTGCTAAGTCCATGCTGGTATATGCCTTCATAAAAGTTAACCTCTCTACAAAACCAAGAGATGTTTCCCATCCTGAATCAATTACAAGCCCCAAATCTTATTTTGTGGACATCCTCAAATTTCACCTTTCCACAACACTCCTTACTTTGCCTAGAGTGACCTCCTTAGAGAGTGTTTCTTTCAAATCCTGCCTCAAGCAAATACCTTAGCAAGTACGTGGAACCTCTGAACCAAGCTCATTATCCACACAGCTCCTGAAAATTACTTTTTGAACAAGTCTATTTCCCCCTCCCAAAACCTCAACATGATTAATTAGATGAGCAAATACACAGTATTTCTGATCTGCAGACATCATGCACATGCACACAGCTATGCCATTCTCTCTTTGCTGCTCGAGTGGGTAATTTAAGAGTCAAAAATCACACATGCACACAAAAGCCTGAAGAACTGCACAGGCAAATTGAGACTAAGTATAATTCAGCACTAGAGAAAACAAAAGTCCTTCTGATAATCTTAAGCACAGACAATTGTTGCCAAGAGAAGTTGTGGGCTCCCCATCCCTGTGTTAAAGACCAGGCTGGATGGAGCTCTGAGTAACCTGGTCTAGTGGGCAGTATCTCTGCCCATGGCAGGGGGGCTGGAATGAGATGATCTTTAAGGTCCATAGCAAGAAGCAGGTGAGGTTTATGCAGCCTGTAACCCAAGTTACCACTGAAATCAAGTTCAGAGATGCCCTGACCTGTATCACCACCTTAGGCTGTTGAGCACGTGCACAAAAAGAACCATCTCATGTGTGTGCTGACCAGTAAATGCAGCTCCTCCTGCACTGCAGCAGCCCCACACACAAACCTGCTCAACCTCAGGTCATAATTCCCTTCAGAGCCATGGTCTGCAGGCTCCCAGGCATTTCCATACAGATTTTTCACAGCATTTTCCACCTTCCTGTGGAAGCAATGACAAGATCTTTTAGACTAGATGAACCTTAACTATAAAGCAAGTACATCCTACCAAGAATGCAATGTGCAAAGAAGAGAGAATTCAATAAGAGTGATCAAAGTAATTCTTAAACAAAATAAAGGCATCCTATCATTTAAACTACATGACCAGAATACATATACTTCCTGAGTTTGCATAATATTCTATCTTATAGTGTGACATCAACTCAGCCAGCCTCCTCAATATTTCTGATCTGCTAAAAACATACAAAATAAAGCAAAAAAAAAAGGAAAAAAGGTCTTAATAGAGATGAAAACCCCAAAAGTTGCTGCTACTTGAAAAACTGTAGATTTCTAAATACAAGATGCCTAAAAATTTCCTTCATCAAATAATGTAGTTTTACTTTTAAAAGTATGCCTTCAATTAGCCCTGGAATAAGAAAGATGATTCACTGAAGTCTAGGCCTGCAATAGCATTATGAGAACAAAAACGAATATTTCTTCCACTGAATATCATGTGTGACTATGCTCATACTCACCAAAATTTGCATATTTATTTTTGTCATTCTCCCAGCCTTGAAGCACAATAATTTTTATCCACACCCAGTGAATTACATAAAGACAATAAGGAAAGCTGTAGATGGCAAAGTTACAACATAAACTAGAATATCACACGTTGCACAGTGCTCTCCTGGATCATCAGAAAACCAGACTAAAGCTCAATTGCTGTATTTCATAGTAAGGAGCAAGATGAAGTGTGCCCTTCATCTGCTTTGGTTTTCATTAGCAGATGGAAATAAAAGGATACACTTATCAGGACGATTAAAAAATAGTGACTGAAGAGCTACAGGTGATGTGTAAAAAAACTGATCAGCCACAGGGGGTTTTATTAATAACAGGTAGGGCTTTTTAAAATCTTTATTGAGCACTACCTCAAAATTCTCAAAGGAGGCAACTCAAAGGAAAAATTCAGAAGATGTTCTCAAATTCCATTTCAATGTTGCATTGCAAGCTTTCATCATACTAAGAGAAACTAACATGCACTGGCTCTGCTTTTCAGTCCAATTGCTACTTAGAAATGCAGCCAATCTAAATTGGAAAACCCAAATCTAATTTTAAAGGAATATTCTGCATTCATTCAGCTGTCTGTCACTTCAGAGTTTTATGTTAGAGAACAGATTTCTGAATGCCTACAAAGCTCAAATACAATAAGTACACTTCAAGGATGTATATAAAATTGAAAATAAAATTATCCACCAATGCTGCTGTTTATGAACACATTTTGTAAAGTTAATATATTAAGCTGTCGCTTGCTTGTTCCCTGTCTCCACCCTCTTTAAAAAATGAAAACCAGAGATCAGCTACAAACTCATTCTGTCTTTCATGTCCTGGGTCCACCTTCTCAAGATCAATTCTCTAAGTATCCATCAACCTCTAACCTATATTGGCATTTACATCTGCCTTAACAGAGGCTCCCCTGTATACTTACTGAATGACATACAGTAAGTGTTTGAAACAGTCAGTGTAAAATACCATCACAAAACTCCTCTGTTATTAATTATATTATATTTATACATATATTAATAATAAACTTCATATTCTCTCTTGTATCCAATTATGCTACACAGTAGAAGTCTCTGAGAAAACAAGGAACTTCAAACTATATTGTATATTTGCAGGGAAAAAAAACATGTACAAACTTCCCAAAATGAGGACTGATACAGACTTATAGAAAATTTTATTTATAACCAAGCTTCCATTTCAATTCAGTCACTTGTAATTTTACCATAGACAAGCACACAACTTCAGGTTTTCCTACATGTAAAACAGCTCAAAAAATAAGTGTCTGTTTCCCAAGGCCATTGTAACAAGCAGCTACCCAGGGCTTAAATAAGATTTCCAGGTAGAATATGATACAGATGGGTGGAGGTAAGTCCTTCCTTGAATACAGACTGGGCTTTTTAGCCTTGTGAAAGCTAAAATAGTACATGCAGTTTGGAAGTTAAAAACTCTAGAAAAATTGTGCCATTTTTAGTTTAAAATAGATGCTTGCTCCTACAAAGTGCTACAGTACTAAAACGACCGGGGTGGTGAGGGGGAACAGGGTGTGGATTTTAAATACATATATTCTGATTTTAATACTTATATCAGCATTAGGGTTTAGAAAACATCTGGAAAAATATTTTCTAACAAAATTGTCTTAATATGATAGTACAGCTGTGCACACAAGTGCAAATCTGTATGTTTTCAAAAGCAGCCATGTGTTTGTTCAGTATTTCTCATTTTTCAGGATTACCTTCCAGCTCCTGTCCAACATTCTGGTTTCAGTTACCTATTGGAGAAGACTCATGACACAAATAAAACAGATCTGCTGATAATGAGAGAAGCACAAAGGCACCCAACTTCATTACAGCAGCTCTGGGATGTTTCCCATGAAACATTCACAGCTCATTTCCTTCTCCCCACACCTGCTTTGGGACACACTGAATGTAGCACATCAACATTTGATTACCAAGAGTCCTCCAAAGCATCTTCATCAGCTGGGCTTGCACACACAAACATGACTGTGAGCTCTGTGTGTTTGGGTTTTCCTTGTGAGAAATATTTACCTTTCCATACACACTCTCTTACTCCATAGATTAAAAAAAAAAAAAAAAAAACCCAAACAATTAAGGGTGCAAATTATCCTACAGTTGGATTAATCAGCATTTCAGTTTTACTAATAGAGCTGAAATTATCAAAATATTCCTTTATACAAGTCAGAATGTATCCAAGTCTTCTTGAGTTTTGAAAACTGAGATTAACTAACAAGAAAATTAAGTGTATCATATTTTAGTCACTTCTATCCATTACAAGAAGGAAAGAACTTTTTAAACTGCACCATGATTAGAAAGATACTTTTCTGACTAATTTGTCTTTGTCCTAGGATTGTGGGTGGCAATGAATGAAGCCCATTTGTCTTCTTGTTCCACAGTGCTTCATGGTTTGCTTACACCTTGAACAAAGTTTCTGCAAAGCTCACCAGAATATTTAAAGACATTACTAACCCCAGCTCTCCTCCAGGCTTTTGACCAAAATCACTGCTGCTTATATTATACTGCCACAACTGGTAACAGGCATTAGCTAGTCTAGTCCTTTTGTGACACTGCTGTTTGTTCTACAGTCCCAGCTCCTGCATCCCAGTAGTTACATGACATACTCAACATGAACCATTTTTTCATAGGAGGCAAGTTATCAACTTTCAAGATAACAGACAAGTGGCTGAAAACTCAAACATGTGGGAACAAACAAAAATCTGTTCATAAAAGTACATGTCTATAATAAAAATCTACATTTAAAGACTGAATTCAGATTAACAATTCTGTAATAACATAAATGCCATCCACCTACAACATGTGATTCTTTGATGCTGGCATAGGAATGCAATGACTAATATAGAACACTGTATTTCTACAAGTAAAGCAGTAACTCTTCAAAACACCCATTAAGTACTGCAGCATTTCACAATATTTTGTTTGTAATATTTAATCCAGGGTTGGGGCTAGGTCTTTGGGGGTCTTACTTCTGAAACCAAATCTTATCAGTGACAGCCAACGTACAATTTTTACCAGTGAGTCTATAATATGAGAATATTATTCTGCAGTAACACAGACTGCAAGGTTTTGCTTCATCGGACCTAATGAAGAAGTGATTTTACTCATCTGTTTGAGATACACAATATAGTTTGGACAACAGTACTTCATGCCCTAATATTTACCACATTCTAGGAACAAATGCAACCTCTAAAATTTTATCTAGTTTATTAGCTGTGCCTGATGGGTCACCTCAAGTCTTTAAGCTTACAGGAAGTGGTACTTCCTTTTTACAGAAGAAACACTGAAGCACATAAATTATGGAAGAAATCCATAAGAAAATGTAGACATGGAGTGTGATCATTTTCTGTGTCTGCATCCAATCTTTAAGTGATTTGGTACTTGTTCTGCTGCCAGGTAATCCTAGAATACCCTGGATTCAAAACTCCCTGCTCAATTCAAGGTTATCAGATATGTGCTGCTTAAAACTTGGAAATATTCTACAGTTAGCTTGTTTTTAAACACCACTAGCATGAACAGAGTAGCTATTTTGCTATCAGAGATGGTAGCATCCCATTTTCATCCTTAGATAAGAAATATAAAAAAACTGATTCAAACAGATTCTAGTATCCATTTCTTACAGACAAGTAACATAAGCTTTAAATTTTGGAAGAGATTGTCTCATGGAATTAATTTTTTTTAATGCTGTTGCATTAATAGAGTTTAAGAAGTTTACCCTGGAATATGCTAGAGCTGGTGGCTAAACTATTTTTACAGGTCTAAAAAAATTGAGGTTTTTCCTCTCTGGAGCAATCTTCAAAGTCAAATGCAGGTCTTGCACCTTGGGAATGAACACTAAGTAACAAACTGTGTTGAGCTTAGTTCCATCATTTCTCAGGAAGGTCCTGATCCTCATGGAGCTCTGGAATCAATGCAATGCTTTGTCCACTCATTAGGTTTTTAAGATTTAGAGGACAACCTATAAAACTGGTATGAAAATTCCCACTGCCCACTCACCTCACATTAAAACATCTACTTGGCTTATAATATACTGGTTTTCTTTTGTTATTGTTAGCAGCTGCAATTCACTGGAGTGCTCATGTTTTCAGGTATCATCATCATCTATTTCTCCTTACATGAACTTTGTAGTGTGTTTTCCAGGCTTAGACAACACAGCTAATAACAAATTTCATAGACACTGACAGATAATTATTCTTCAGTACTGCAGGAGTTTTCCAATGCATTTTTGTTGTCTATGTAGTAATGTTTCAAAATAAGGTCTTTTTTCACCTGCATTTTTTAGGATGTGTAGGAATATCCCAAGGGTATTCCTGTAGTATCTCATATTTACCTCCTACCTTTTCTGCCTACATTTTGATACAATTAAATCAATTTCTAGTGTGCAGTGTGATAGACTGAGTTCTCAAAAACTACTCGCACTCCTTTTAAGAAGATGACATGAACTATGGTAATGCCTACCAAAATATGATCATCATGCCTTCCCCTTGATTAAAGGAACTAAGAGAAACACAGTGTGAGACCATATTTATTTGCCAAATTAATTTTAAAATGTACTAAGAGTATTAAATGCCATAACCTGTACAGCTATTTACGTATTATTTATGGATAGACTTAAGCATGCATTGATATAACTGAGCTTTTTACCCACCCATAGAAATGGCAACCAGCCCTTGATGCTGTCTGAAGGGCTGGCAGGGCCATCAACCATCTGTTCCCACACTTCTCTGCCTAAGCAACAAACTGCTTAGCCTGCAAACAAGCCAGGCTTCAGAAGCCACGAGCCCTGCAAACAAGCCAGGCTTCAGAAGCCACGAGCCCTGCAAACAAGCCAGGCTTCAGAAGCCACGAGCCCCTTGCCTAACTTACATTTGGTTTCATTCCTATGGATGGTCTCAGATTCACACAGAGGAAAGGACACTGTACATTGTTATTTATCTACTGCTTTGGGGGAGGAGGGCTGTTTCTAAAAGGGCATAGCTCCATCCCAAAACCCAAAGGTGTTTGTAGCCCCACCACTACCTGTCACTCCAGCCAGGGGAGGATGTGCTCAGTTCACAGACTGGTTTGAGAAAAGCAGGGCCTTGGTACTGAGGATGCAGCAGCTCCAAGAGGACTTGGAGGTAGAAAATCCTGGTCTGAGCTGGCAGCAGAGTGCTCAGCTGTGAAGCACCAGCTGCAGCTGCACAGCAGGACCCAGGCAGCAGGGAAGAAGCTACTCTGCATCTACATTCCACCAGCAGGACCATTACCAAAAGTATCAAGTTCTGGCACTCAGAGCTCAAAAACACTGATAAAACAGGGGAGCCTGTAAACCAAGAGAGCAGTCAAGGAAGGAAAACTTTGTTTTATGTTGAGACAACTCAAGGAAATTTCCATTCTCAGTGAGGAAAAGGTGACCCTATCTCCACCTACATAGGGAACAGAGACCTCTCCTACTAAACGTTCTACTATGAAGACCTGAATCAAAACATGAGAAAACAGGGTAACCAAAAGAGACAAAAAAATAAGGTAGATTAGATCTGTGTATTAGCATTTCCTGCATTTGTTTTTCTGGTTATAGAACACGGTGAGGATAACTAACCAATGAAAGGAGGTTGAAAGTCTATAATGGGCTTTGAGTCAGTGGAAGTGTTTTCAGACACAGAGCTGCTTTCTAAAGCATGTGTTCAACTCACACAGGAATTAATTCAGAGTTACCCTACAGCCTGCAAAAGGCAAGAGGTAATAAGTAATCAGAGTCCATTTCTGGTCTTCTCTATAAAACCCTTAAAACCACTGAAATGGTTACTGATGAAATTGGTAGTGTTAGGACAGTGGCTGGACTCTCTGATTTTAAGGGTTTTTTCCAATCTAAAAGATTTCATGTAGCAAGTATTAAGCAGTCAAAAAAACACATTACAATAAAATTAATTTTTTAAGTTTGCAAAAAGACTGCTGTCCTTTCAAAAAAGCACTTTTCAGTGAAGATTGCTTAGCTCAGGAGGCATTTTATATGATATTATGGCTCATGTTTCTACATTCAAATCAAGATTTACAAAAAATTTGTTTTTTAGAAAGTCAAAATATCTTCATAAGCTATAATTGTATTTTAAAATTTTAATACAGAGAGAATAAATCACATTAAAACAGTTATTCAGAGCATCATAACTAAAATAACTTAAATAAAGACCACATTTGATAAGACTAAAATCATTATCACCAATGCTTTTCCAGAAGTTTAATTTTATTACCATTCACATGTTGAGTTGTAAAAATTTGCAGGTGCAAAATCTCACACTCAATTGCACTAATGTCAATAAGAGTAATTATTTCTTGGATCAGATACAGGCCACACCAATGACAAAGGCAGTTTTACTACTTATAGCATCAGTCAGGGATTTCACCCTGTAAAACAGAAGTTGCACTGTAATGGTGATGTTGTTTTACATGAAAGTTCTGGAAAACTAAGTGTGGACCAATTCTAAAAGTAACAAATGTTTTCTCCTATCTACACCTGCTGATGCTGCCAACTCCCTTGGATCAGCAGGAGCCTTATGTAAGTGAAGTAACTTGAGGAAACTGAGCTAGGTTAAAAAAAACTGGCTGGGAGGTGGGGAGATCTGTTCCTGTTGATACTTTTCAACTCTCAGCAGGAATATTAATGCTTACATAAGAACCAGCAAGATGTAATCAAAGAGAAGCGTGAAAGATAAAGTAACCCCCTTTCACAGCACTCTGAACTTCAACCGGCTGCAGCCAAAGCTAACTTCTTAAGATCTCTTCTTACACAACATTATCATTCATTTACAATCTGCAATTTAAGGACACTTTCCTTGCATGAGTCATTCTGCAGACAGCAGAATTCAGAGTTCTAGATAGAAATAAGGATTTTGCCTGGAATAACAAAATTTGATAGCCTTCAAACATTTCAGTTGTGAATGTAGTTGTACTTGGAAATTGTTTTGTCCTTGAAGAATCTTTTATAGTAGCTCTAGAAATTAAGGAGAGCGTGCAGGAGGTCTTTTAGAAGTACAATAAGAACATCTGGAGACAAAGCTTAATAATCAAACAGATCCATTTGCTCTTACTCTCTCCATAACAACTGCTTATCTAGGACTAGGTAAAGCAGATTAACTGAAGTGTAGGTCCTCAAAGGTGCTCACCTGTCCTGTTCTGCTTCATTACACATCACTCCCATGGCTATCAAATAAATAACCATAAACCTCTGGAGGCACAACCTAATTTTTCAATGGCAGCATATTACAGTGGGTATTTCCAGCCCTCAAAAACTTTAGAGGAAGATAAATTCCATGCACAAAGTTTCCTCGAATGCTCTTCCACAAGCCAGTGCAAAGCAGAGCACTTTCTGGGAAAAGGGAAACTTTTTGCTCCAACCTGGAGGAATTTTTTTTCTTCTAAGAAATCATTCTATGAGTACCAAAACTAATGAAACCTGTTTTCCTGCACTGCTGAATCTCAAGACTATTGACTTTGACATCTAACTACATAGAAGCTGTGACAGCACTTTTCACTGCAGTTGGGCCATTCATAATGTTTGTGTCCCTGAATTCCCTGGTGTCTCATAATATAACTGATTCAGGCAGCCCTTCCCTCTCCCTTCTGCCCAAACTCCTATCGTCATGAAAAGTACAACTGACCAACAAATTCAAAGGCACAGAGGAGGGGAAGAAAGAATGGCAGATGTAGCATTAAAAGCATCACTTCTTTTATAAATCAACCTAGCAAAACAAAACCATACACTGTCCTTTAATGCTTGTGCTTTAGTTTGTATCTTGGCAACTGTGATGCTTGAAGTTCCCTGCTGTAAAAACAGAACCTGCTCACCCACTGGCTTTCATATCTTTCATGGGGCAAAATTCCTTTCCCCTCTCTTTTTATAACTAAACTTCCCTTTTTTATTTTGCTTAAAAAAAGGTTTTGCATTATTTCAGAGTACAGGTGAAGGCATGGAAGGGAAAAAATGGTTGAAAGATAAAAGTAAGTTAGTAAGTCAGTGCTGCATTCAGATATCCAATCTGGACAGAGAGTAAAATAATTTACCACCAGGCAGACATGAGGCCTAAACCTTTCTGAGAAGTGACTGACATGATTGTGAATGCACTGCAGTAAGAATAGCACCATCTCCATTTTTATATGATTTACCACAGGTTTCACAATAACAAGAGTAAATTCAAAACTTGGTGAATAAGAGAAACAAAATGGTGCTAGACAGCCTCTCTGCCTATTTTCCCCCTACCCACCTTCCTTTCACCCACTGCAGAGCAACATTTGCAAAGCAGTTTACTTACTCAGTAGTTCTCCTACAGGGAAAAGGCAAGGTTACCATAGTATTGTCAATTAATTTTGACACCTGCTTACAAAGATTGATCAATTATTTTTGATGTCCCTCTGCTGTGTTACTGTTTCTCAGTTTAGAAGAGAAATAAAACAAAGTCAAAACCACTACACATCTCTCACCAAAGAATTAATGGTCCCAAGACACCCTCAGGCAGAGCATTTCTCCTCTTACCACAGTGTTCCTGGTACTTGTAATGCAAGTCACTCATTCCCAGAGAGCAAAAACAACCATACCTCACTAACATGACAAAAAAGAAAAGGAAGAACCTTTTCTTTTCAAGTGTTTTAAGCCTACCCTTGAAAATCTGGGGTTTTTTTTCAAATACTGTAGTGACAGGTTGTACACATGTCCAATTTAGGTCACTAAGAGTTCAATTTAAATCTTGGGTAACACGCAGGCACTTCAAACAGCTGCGACTTGGAAACCCTGTAAATGTTTAGAGTAATAAACAAGGTTCTATTAACATTTCTACAGATCGTATCTACAACCTCCGAACTGGCTGTTAGTGCAGCTCTAATAGCCGAACACACTTTCCAACCTTTGCCATTCTGAAACGATCTTCGTGATAATCCTTAATGACAGAAGCAGAAGTGATGTACACCCGACAGAACTTGACAAACCACTGCTGCAAAAGTCCAGCCGTGGCTACTTAAAGGTACTTAAGGGCACATAGGGTACTTCGCAGCCAAACGGAAGCAAAACGCAAATATTCCTCGGCAATAAGGCAAAACATCGGTCGCCACAGAGATCGGGAAGGTCTTCAATCACCCAGCCATCAGGCAGAGTAACATTCTTTTTCCAGCTCTCCAGGTGGAAACACCTGGAGCTGGCGGAGCTCATCACCCATTCCACACCCATCTGAATTTTCAGGATGCAAAATACAACCGCTCCGAGCTGCTGCTTGCAGCAGTGCAAGACACGTTTAACATATTTCACTCCATCCCCAACTCACAGGGCTTGAAACGCTTTAAATCTTAGAATGCTTATTTTCAGTGCAGAGTATAGTTTGCTTCCAAGAATAGAGATTAAAGACGAGCTGTCAAAGACACTGCTATGAAAAGTGTCCTCAGTAAAAATAGGTGTCCGACAGCTTACTCCCGTGAGAAAAACCAAAATGCAAGTGTCACTGTCATTTCTAAAGATAAGCATGAAAAAACATAGAGGAGTTAATGAGAAACCTAGTCTAATTTCACCAAAATCCCTTCAACTAAACACTGTGTTAGCTCAGCTCAGAAGAGGAGCCC
Source organism: Leptocoma aspasia (assembly GCA_013399835.1). NCBI lineage: Eukaryota > Metazoa > Chordata > Aves > Passeriformes > Nectariniidae > Leptocoma > Leptocoma aspasia. The sequence continues at coordinate 481,357 of VXAX01004303.1, read as the reverse complement.
TTCCAACATTCAGACAGAACTTCCTCTAGGTGGGGATGGATTATTAACTTTCTACCAGAAGGGAAAATGTAACCACTGTGCTTCCTCACTTGACAAACATAGCCAGGGTAGCGAAACCTAGATGTTTTAAAAGACAAGCAAGATAACACCTGTAAGGACGGGATAACGGCCCAGTAACAACCCAGAGAATATGCTCATTCACAACAAGCTTTGAAATTGAAGAAATTACCATTTGCTTTGGTCCTGGCACTATTAGGGTCTGTTATGAGTGGCACCAAGACAAAGGATACAACCAATCTCTTTATAGCCAGGAAAGAACAGCTCTGCAGATCCACATACACGAAGATTCATTCACCTGGGCCTCCTCTCATCACTCTCCGAATTCAGCCCATTGTTCCACGGCAGGACAAACCCCAAACATCCAATACACACACGCAACAAATGGCCAACTTTAAAACCTTATTATTAAGTTCATAGGAAAAAAAAAAAAAAGATGCATTACATTTGCCTTGTATTAGTTTTATAACTAGGTTATAATCTTACTGCTGCAATATCCACCAAATATCAGTGAATTGGCTCTTTCTCTGGACTGTGTACATGACTTCAGCCAACAAGTCTGACTTCAAGTACTCCTTAGCATGTCCCAGATTATCAAGTTACTGAATTTACTTTTTTTGTTTATTTAGGAATAAGTGACCTTGTATTAAATGTTTAAATGTAAATTATACAGCTTAATTTCAGTACTCCAGAGAAAAACTGAATTTAAACACAATTTTAAAACAGTTATTGATATTTAACCTATAAAAAATAGTTTCCCAAAGACAGAAAGAACTTGACTTCTCTAAGACATAGTCTCACCAATGTATTGCTATGAGAACACTTTCCAGCCATGTATGTCAACATACTTAATAAATGGAGTTCCTGCTTATAAGGGGTGTTTCACAGGGAATGAAATGGGATGTCCTGTCCAAGATTATATAGCGAAATAACAGCAAATAGTGTTCTTCGCAGCTAGTCTTTACAGTGACACCAAAGGGGGCGGGAGGAAAGTGACAGCCCTATAAATTAAATCTTCTTTCCCACTCCATATAGAAAAGCAAGTGTCAGGGTATGCTTCCTTCTCACTGATCAATGACTCGGTATCACACTGACTTTTAAGAATGAGAACGTAGTTAGACCTTGACTGAGTACTCGTTCCTTTGCAAAAATACGTTACCGTTTTATATTTCCCACTCTCTCTCCTGCAAACCTTGTCACCAGGGATGTACATTTCACTCAGTTGCACTTGTGTTGTCCTGAATGAAACTGACTAATGCCCGCTTAGCTCAAACAATTGAAAGAAAGGAAGATTGGAATGAGCTAAACCTTTCACTCTTCAGAAGGAAAAAGTAATTACAATCCACTACTAATTTTTGCTCCCTGGGCAGCCCCATGAAGTGCACATGTCATTTCCATGACACTTCCATGAGGCACAGCAGCGACAGAGCTTTAGGCCGATTTCTCCCCGTCTCTCGGTTCCCATGAAGTGGAGCAGCCTATTTTCAGCGGTAAGTCAGCCGGAGCTGTGTCCTGTGCTCTTAAGAGCTGGAGGAGCCTATTTTATCCACAACTTCTGCCAAATACTTCCACCACACATGAACAAAATCATAGCAGACACAAGCAAAACAAAACAAACAAACAAAAAGAAAAAAAGGCAAGGGAAAGTGACAGGAAAAGGATGTAGGGATGAGAAGAAGAAAATTACAATAAGCAGAGACTTACTTGAACCTGCCCTGGCAGTGTTGGCACTGGTCTCCCACCCAGCCCTGGTCGCAGACGCAGGTGGAGTTGACACAATGACCCGAGAAGCAGGAGATTTTGTCGCAGGACTTGGACTGGGACACCTGGGCATAGAGGGCCAGGTAGAGGAAGCCGTAGAAGAGCAGCCAGCTGTTCACATCCAGGAGCGAGGCGAAGCAGCAGCAGCAGGCGGAGGGGAAAGGTCTCCAAGCGCCCGGGCCCGCGGGGGCAGCTCCCGCTCTCCGGCCGGCGCTGCCCAGGTCCATCTTGGCCGCGGGGGCCGCGGGCCGAGGCGCGGCCGGCGATGGCAGCTTCCCCTGGGGGGAGATAATCCAGCCAGGGAGATTCAAACCCCCCGCTTCCTCCTCGCCTTCCTCTCCTCCCTCCCGACCCCAGCGCTGCCTCCTCCGGCCCCTTCAGCCCTCCGCGCCCCGTCACTCCCGAGGGGAAGCCCGGCAGCGGCAGCCCTTCGCCATCCGCCCCTTCTCCTCGTCGTCCTCCTCAGGGCTCATCGCTCCCGTCTTCTTCCATGGAGGAGGAGAGCTGCCTCTTGACCTTGTGTTTTCTCCTCGCCAGATATGCCCCCACGGCCGCGCACACGCCACCCTGGACCATGTATCCCGCGGCTCCCCCTTCTCCTTTGTATCC
>VXAX01004303.1:450878-478892 GCA_013399835.1 Leptocoma aspasia | reverse complement strand
CAGCGGCGGCGAGGAGGAGCGCGGGAGGCGGGGGCCGCCGTCCTCTCGCCCGGCAGCCAGCTGGGAAGTGAGGGCGGCCGGGCCCGGAGCCGCTACGGCATCGCGCTCCGGCGGGGCGGGGAAAGGCTCGAGAGCTCTTATCCCCGCTCCGTTATTAGCCCTGCGGGGAAGGGAGGCGGGAGGCAGCGAGAGGAGGGTTAGCAGCCCCTCCGCGTCCCAGCTGACAGCTTCCAAGCAGCCATTTTTAAAGGCTAATTGTCATCGCCGCTCGGAGCCGCCTCCCGCCTCTCGGCCCGCGTGGGTCCGTCCCTCGCTGGCAGGGGGGTCCGGTGGGGTGACCGCCCCCCCGAGGCTCCCGCTTCTCCCGCCCACGCTTCCAGAACAGGAGCTGGGGGGAGCTGGAGCGGCACCGGGAATGCAGCGGCACCGGGAATGCAGCCCCCGAGGCGAGCCCGGCCCGTCCCGTGCTCCTTGGCACAGCGGCCGAAGGCTCGGACGTTCCCCGCTCTGCTGCCTTGGTTCCTCTGCTCGCCTCAGGTCCTGCGAAGTTCAGAGGCGGTTTGCCTTGAACTTCTCCCGGCTGGTCAGAAGAAATGGTACAGCTTGTTTTGGGAACTTCACCTTAGAAAGGTTTACTCTGTACGGAAGATCACGCTATGAAAAGCCAATGTCCATAAAGGAGACAGAGGAGTCCTGCAACTTTATTCGAATAAAGGAAGAGAGGTCACCAAGGCACACACCCGCAGGCTTTTCTCTCTCGAGGTTTCAGAGGGCGCAGCCTCCTTTTATCCTGAACTCCCGGCCGCATGGCGCCCTTTTCCTGTGCCCACCGGCTGAGGAAGGTACAGCCTTCCCGAACCGCCTAACCCATATACCCCCTTGAACCTGTTCTTTTACCCCAAAGTTCAGAAACTCAGGCTTGTACAGACACTTGTCTGCTTCGGAAGCCAGGCTGTCTGGGCTCTGCAACAAACCTGCTGCCCAAAGTTAGTAGGTGCATTCAGACCCATTGCAAAGACTAACACCCATGCCTTCACCCATGGAATTGTTTGTAAGACATGAGCACACATCTTCCCTCTTAACTCCATCCTCCAAATTTAAGGTTCAGTCAAGACGTTGCCTCCTGCTTACAGCATGATGAGCAGGTCACAAAGTTGCTGCCTTTGAAAATGGAACAGTACAAAAGTAATCCTTGTGTTAAAGTTGCCTAAAATGTCCTTTTTTTTCAAGCGTTCCTTCCACAGCCGTCTTCCAAGTCTACTGTAACCTGCTTTCATTTTATGATCAGTTAAACCCTCAGAAACTTTTTCCTAACACTGAAATTGGGAATTTCTGACATGATGTCTCTGTTCCAAGCAGGTGAAGAAAGGGTATTCAATTTCATCTCCTGGTGCCTTCTCTAAATAGATAGGTCCAAAGTGACCCCTTTAGTCTGGAATCAGATCCAAATCAACCCCTCCCCAGATTCTTAAATTTTTACCCTTGAAGTCCATAGGAATTTGTTTGGGTTTTGGTTTAACCTGTTTTCCCAAGCACACCATTAAACTTTCAACTGACTTTCCAAAGTCCATCAGTACTCCTGTAAAGGGACACAGTAACATCCAGCAGCACCCATCTGAGCTTTGTGTGAAAAAAAGTTCAACCAAGATCAGGATGTCAAAGTCAAACCAAAAGTACAAACATCACAGAGAAAGAGTCTGCCTTATGGAGTTTACAGTCTTGATGGAGGGAATATCTCCATCAAGTATGTGGGGAAAATAGACATGAAAAGTGATATTCCCAGTTTAATCTCACTGGGTTTAAGGAGGTCCACAAGTTGCTCTCAGTCCAGGAGTACATTGTCTTCCCACCAGAGCTGAGATAGATCATTTCATTGTCCCGCATCAGACACGTTTCTTAGCTATTAGACATCTCTTTGTGTGTGTTTGGTAATTAATTGGTGAGTTCATGCAAAGAGAGGAAAGGGAAATTGTGTTACTGCTTTATATTTTATGATAAAAAGCCGAGGCTGAAGCCTTTGTGAACAGTCTGCTAATTGTACAATATCACATGTGATTAAGGCTGCTGAACAACTGTCCTCTGTTAAATACTATTATGGGACCGGAGATGCAGTTAAAAGGAGATCACAGTCCAAGACACAAAGTCAGTTCAAGAATACTCTTTAATACAGAAACACTTTAAGAAATAGTTTTGCTTACCATGACAGGGAGATACATTCCTTCTCCACTTTCTCAATTCCTTTAAACCAACCCAAAAATTTCTAAAGCCATCTGAGCCATTTTTTTTTCTCAGACTGAAGGAAAATTTTGTTTCAGATCTACAGAAACCAGCCAAGTTTTTGAAAATGTTTGAAACCAACATTTAAAACTTTTGAAATTACCATTCACAGCAAAGCTAAGATCTCAACAATCCTTTACCGGGCAAGAAATCCATTCAAAAGCATAAAACCAAAACCAAACCAAACAACCCAAATAGGCCAACAGAAAAGGCGGTTGTAAGAGGTGCAGAGAATAGCATGATAGTACTTTTACTGCATAAACAATCATGAATAAAAATCTAAACACAACTAGAAAGGTTTCTAGATTTAGAGCATCAAGGAAGAAATATTGCACCACTGATTCCTGGCTAAGAATTAACACACTGTGAAAATGAAGGAAAGCAAGCCTTTTGGCGGCTGTATGCCACAGCAATGCAGTAGAAATTTCGTAACTCTAGGAAAGAAATGATGTACAAATGCCAATATTGGTTCTCTTCTGTGCTGAATTGATGGGATTTTTTTGGTGTCAGATGAAGTTAACAAATCTGGCTGAGAGAAGTCAGATCTGTCAATCCTTTCATCTTTGCATGCAAATCTGTAAGTTCCACTTTTCTTGCAAGTGTAACATTTTACACCTTTCATCCTTTCAGTTCTTGATACAGAAATCATTTACACTTTTAAAGAACTAATGTACTGAACCGTCTTGGGTAGATTTGGAACTTAAAAGCATTTGAATAAGTTATCAAATGTTTTAAGTTACGGAATAAAAACATAATGAGATTACAAACTAGTGATGTAGAAGGTTATGTGAACAAAGCCTTCCAAGAATATATCAATTGTAGTAGGAAAGCAAAATAAATATAATAAGTATAAAGTATAAATGCTTCTAGGCTATTACTATCAAAACTTAAGCTCCTGTATATAAGGACAAAAATGCTGATACATTTGCATTAATTCTGTAAAACAGTACATTTAAAGTTCTCTGTGGTTGCTCTCATGAGAGAGTGGAATAGATAAAGCAAAACAGCCCCCAAACAAAGACTTCTGCAGCTGCTCAGAATCTCTGCAAAACTCTGAGGACAAGAATAAAGCAGAGACCATCCTCTCCTCCCTGCCCCCCATGCACACACAGAGGCACCCTCCCTGCTCTGCTGGCCCTCTCCCCCAGGCTGAGATCAATGAAGCCTTGCTGCAGACATCCCCCTCACTTAAGGATGCTCGGTGCTATTTACAGTGTCCAGCACGGTGGTTCTGCAGCTCTGTTGAGAACAATGTAAGAAGCTGAAGAGCAGAGGAAGAAAAAAGAATACCATTGGGCTTGACCTCTTGGCAAGGATATTAAGAGAAACAAATGCTTCCTGTGCCCTTTCCTTTCTCCTTGGGACAGATATTACTGGGCTCATTAAGTAGAGGGGGCCAAGCTCTGCACTGCTTCTGGACAGGGATATATAGACCTGCCTTGGCCTTCTGACACATTGGTGAAACTGGTGTGCAGACAGCTGTAGAGGAGGTAATGGCTGCAGAGTGATCTGACAGCTTCAGGAGCTGCTCTAGCTTGACACACCAGAGCAGTGCACAGACATCCCAGTGCCCAGGGTACAGGATTCCTGCTGAGCCTGACAGGGAACCTGAGTGCAGCCTTCCTTCCCCTTTGCTTTCCAAACATGCACCCAACACTTTGTATAGAGGACAGCAAAAGGCTTTTTTTTTTTTTTTTTTTTCCATAGATCCCCCACTAATTTTTCATTGAGCAAGTCTGAGCCACCTGAGCCACTCCAAAAAAAAAAAATAAATTCTGATATAATGGAAACCATCAGTCTCTTTGCTGAGGTAAAAGAAACTTGTCCCTACTTATCAGATTCCAATGCTAACAGAATAATGCATGTTACAGTTTTCTGTTCCTATTGTCTTATCTGGTAAGTCAGCTCTTGGGAGGTATCAATTTTATAAGATTAAAAGTATAAGCCTCCCCTCACCTACTCAATTTTTCAATATTTAGAAAGAAATATAAGTCTTCCCTTGCCTAGCTATTTTTTCTAAACTTAGAAAGAAATAAAATTCACAGAAAATTCACTGGCACACTTCTGAAGTGAAACCTTGATAGAAAAATTTTACCTTTCTTAACACCCATGTGTGTATTTTGCTACAGTAGTCACATTTGATACCATCATCTCCAAGAAGAAAACTGCCATAAAATAGACTGTAAGTGCTGTAAGAAGTTCACCAAACTCAGAAATATCTACAAAACAACAGAGGAGAAAATTAATGCTTATGGGTTTTTTTTCCAACTGTTTTAGAGTCAGATTTGTATTTTTATGCATATGCATGAGCTGAGGTGTAAAATCTATTCTAAAAAGAAAGAACCAGACTTCTATTGGACTGTTTATTCCTGTGCAGAATTTTTTCATTAAGAAAAAAAAGTATTGATATTTTTGCACTCGTTTTTAAATTGTAGACCGTGGATGAAGAATAACAGGAAAAGTTACAATTTGGCTTCAGGTCCATTTAAAGGTGAAAGATGCTTCAGAAAAACAGAGACCAGAAACCACCAAGTTCTATCAGCACCGATAATGAAATCGTTGCTGTTTGAAACACCTCTGCTTTCAAATAAAAATCTACCAAGCCAGGGAATAAAACCATGTTATATTTTCCTATACTTTTTTCCTATATTCTTTCTGCACAAAAAAAATTAAATAGACAATCTGATAGCATTTCCATCTATGACAGAAGCAGTCTGCCGACATTGATCTTGACTCTCAGTATGAACCTCGTATTTTTTAAAATACAAAGTTTTTAGAAGTCTTCCTACTGAATAGACATGTAATTGCATGCAATGCTGAAACCTTGATGCGTCTTGCTCTGACATTTCCCACTGCAAATGTCGCTTCTGCTGAGTTTTTTTCTGCATTTATTCTGCTGCCTTTTATTTTCCCTGCTATTCCTTCTGGAGTTTTTCACAATCCTGGTTAATCTTGACTAAGCTAGGGCATTTTTTCCTTGTCAGCAAATCTCCGTCTCACACTTCAACCTTTCTTACACATCATTAGTAGGTGTACTGAATTTATCCAATACCCTTTAATGATCCCAAAGGGACAGCACTATTAGACCTTTTCTAGCTGAGAAAGCATTTACTTTGAGTTATTTTCTCTCATTCTTTTCTAAATTAGGACATGATCTTTGGGATTCAAACCACTGTTGCCTTTATTTCTGTATTTGTTCTTGTTATTCATGGATTCAACAAAATATTGAAAAAAATATTAGAAGATAATGAAATTCCTTTGACCTTACTGGGATTTACACCCTTCCTTCAGAATTTAGCAGAGGTTCCCACATTCTTCTGTCTAGTTTGCTGAATGATATCTAAAAAAAAAAGCCTTACAAAAAGATTTTGAAAATAAAAATAAACCATCTGCTCCGATTTTCTCCTATCCACTATTTTTTCTTTGCAAGGCTTAGGAAGAATGCATTTATTATTGGTGGCTTACTGGTTCTTACTCATCACATTATATTTTACCCAGGAGCTTTGTAAGTCTTACACCAATTTCTTCCAAGGCTATTTAAGCGTGACTTCCCTGTTCATATTGTCAGGCTGACAAATTTCATCTCTTTTGGAAAAAAAAGCCAAAAAAACAAAAACCAAAAAGTAAAATGTTGGGTAACTGCTAAATCAGCAGTGTAATCAGTATTTTGATTAATACAATTTTCATTTTAGTATTACAGATCATCTCCTTTAGAGTGACACTGCCTAGTCCTAGTGATTCTACTTCAAAATAATCTTATGTAGATTTCTCTACTCTTCTTTTTAAAAAGCCCAATTTTTAAATAATGGATACATTGGTAACCTAATATTTTAGTACTTAATTTTACAATGTTTTTTACTACTGCAGTGAAATTATTTACTTTTCCTGAAATTGCCTTTTCCTTTCCAGTTGTTACTTTTGCAGCCTCCTTAATTTTCCTGGTTTTTTCCTCTTGTATATTTTAAAAAATTACTTCTTTTTTTTTTCAGTCAATACTTGAATAGTTGTACTATTAGACTTTGGAAAGTGATACTTGCAAAAAATGGAAAAACAAGTACATCAAATAGTCTGCAACAAGGATAGTGAAACAATAATTGTACTAGGCATAATGGAATAATGGAACACAATTATGCTCATTTTTTGCCATTTGATTTGCATAAAATTGGCAAAAATGAGAGGCTACGCATGCATTGATCCCTGTCTTGTCTTCTAGATGTCATAAAAGAATTGAGTAGATTAAATTTTCCCTCAGTATTAATGTTGAAACAGACATTATATGCCAAGAATCTAAGTGGCATATTGTATTCATTCAATGCAACTATTTTCAGTAATTTGAAGAAATAACTCTCTCGCATAAATATAACACTTTGTCAAGCACACAAGCTGTTATTTAATTAGCTGAAGACATTAATTTCCATAGCTTCAGATAATGGTAGAAATAATAATTATTAAGAATCACATTATTTCCCTGAAGTAACAAGGTTTATTGCCACAGAGGAGCACAGAGACGCATGTGGCATCTCCTGTTTGTGTACCTGGGCACTGCTGGTGCTGCAGGGGGGAGGCTGAAGAAGCTGTGAGTTGAGATGCTGGCCTTATCCATGCCCTCAGCCAGGGATCAAGGCTCAGGATATGCCTGGACATGCAGGACAGTTCTCTCTGGGACTAACTGCTGAGGGAAACCTTCTCAGCAGCCTGGCAAGTTGTTCCTCATGGGCAAGGATTTGGACCAGTTTTAAAAGGTGCCTGAGAAAAAAGTCTGCAGGCTTTTCTCCCTGCTATTTTCAGGTTATAGATTTAGAATCTGTGTGATTAAAGCCAGAAGAAGGAAGGAGAGAGTGAGAGAACTGAAAAGGTTCTAAGAAAGGGAGAATACAAAGTGAACCATCAAACACCTGCAGTACAGCTCCACAAGCAGAAACACAGGATCAGCTTGGGTGGAAAAACCTGAGATCATCGAGTCCAAGCCATGACCCACACCACCTTGTGAACCAGACCGTGGCCAGGTCCAGTCTTTCCTTAAACACCTCCAGGGATGGTGACCTCTCTGGGCAGCCCATTCCAAAGTCTAATCACCTTTTACATAATGAAATTCTTCCTAATGTCCAACCTGGTGCAACTTTGTCCTCTTGTTCTGTCACTGGTTGCTTGGGAGAAGAGCCTGAACCCCCACCTGGCTCCAGCCTCCTGCCAGGGAGCTGGAGAGGGTGTCAAGGTCATCCCTGAGCCTCCTTTTCTCCAGGCTGAACAGCCCCAGCTGCCTCACTGCTCCTCAAAGAACATGCACTCCAGACAATGACAGAAGTATCTGTCGAACACCAGTAGAAAAATGGGAGAGACAAAGTGCACACAATGACAGGTTTAAACCAAAGATTTTTTCTGATCAGAAGGCTGTTTCAATATAGAAGCTGTAGAGGTATCCAAGGGGCAGAAACTGGAAAGACCTAAAGCTCAGGACCTCGTGGGCATGGGAACACATTCCCTAGTAGGATGAGAATACAACTATCTGAGGCCTTCTTTGAAAAAGCATTAAGGCAGGACATAGTTCTCTATTCAGTTCTTCAGATGTGCTAGGGTCTGCTTTTTTATTTCCTGAAGTGGAGGAAATTACACAGAAAGTAGCTATTTTAGATTTAATTCTAATTCTTTAGAAGGAAGTGGTTGAGAATCCTAAAGTGGAAGTTAATTCAAGAGAAAAAGATAATAAAAAATGATAAGTCTTCCCTTCTTCCTTTAAATTGCAACTAACAAAATAAGGGTAATGGACTTCAAATAGCTCAGGGAAGTACAAGTATCTAGCAGTAATAAGGAAAAAAAAAGAATGTAAGAGATAAAGACAAGACAGCAAATTATCCTAACATGAAGGGAAGATTTGAAGTACATCAAAAATTAAGATTGCATCAGGAATTCTTTAGCAATCTGAAAATCTAAAAGAAAACCATAAAATATAGAAAAAATACACATGTATAATGGCAAGTATAAAGAAATAACACAAGCAGGCCAGAATAAAATGAAAAAATGCTGAAGCACAGAATAAGCCACAAGTGGCATGATGATATTCATATTCAGTTCAAATGGGACAGATCTGTGCTGGAAATAGTAGTAACTTCTACTGTTTTCCACAAGGATTATACCACATTACAATGCCTTGTCAATCATTTTTGACCCATTTGCCTCTCCAAATTCTCCACCTCATACTGATCTGTAGCTCTTGAATTCCTCTAAAAGCAATTTCACAACTTGAAGCAAAGACAGATGGTGGAGTTTCATTTTCTCAGGTGCCTTTCCCAGTCACGTTGACTTTAGCTGTCCACTGCCGTTACAGGATGAGACGTGAATCTGGCGCACTGAAATTAATCCCATGTATCACAGTTTACATGTGGCAGAGTCACACGTGGCCACATTAAATATTAAAATGATGCTCAAAACAAGATTATGAAATACGATTTTCAACTGTGTCTCACAGAGAATATCTGTGGCTTCAAAACTGCTAAAAAAATGTTATTACCTGTGCATCAGTATCAAGAGAGCCACACACTGAAAAGTAATACTGCAGATGGGTTATACCTCTAACTACAAATAGTGTTGTTATGCCATGAAGACAAACAGCTTCAGGCTATAAAAAAGCCTGAGAAAAGGAAGGTTTAATAAAATCTTGTGGGAAAAAAATATTTGATGCAAAATATTCTTACTTCACAATGCTCTTTTACACTGCAATATAAATATCTGTATTTTGTGCTTCTGTATTTTCCTTCTTTCCCTCAGTTTTCTAGCCTATGGGAAGATTGTTTTGTCATTTACCAAAAAAAACAAGTGAGAAAAGTCCTAATTTGGTCTGAGTTGGTTTCCATCCATTTAATTAATTCAAATGTCTAATTACACTGATAGATATTTTTTTGTAATAAACTTTGTCTGTATAATTTACTGGCTGAAAAGCCACTGTAATTTAAGGAATATCATAAAGTTTCATCCTAATGTTAAAAGTTTAACATACATGTGCACACACATGAACATGAATGTGCACACAACACACACGTAAGTAGCAGACTTTTAAAGTTTTTTAATTGTTTTAGGATTTTTTTTTTAGTTTGCCTTACCTCACATACATACACACCTTATTCCACACTCTGCCTTTATGAAGGAGAAACATCCAGGTGTTACTTCCCTTGCTGAAAGGGACTGTCTTCAGCAAGGCACCAATAATGCCTCCAATAAAAAGGCTGTTTGATGTCCAAGGTTGGGTATGAACACCTGCCAAATATAAAACGAATGGCAATTTTATAAATAACTGATAGTATTCCTGTGAGTATTTTGGGCAAAAATTAATGCTCATATCTCTCTGAAGAACATCAGAAAATTATACCTGCAGAACAGCAGCGCATCATGTAAAAGGTAGGTTTAGACCCTCAGCTTTCACAAGCTTGTATGGTCTAGAATTAAAGAGAATAAACTCAGGAATTTCAGTCAGAGCTTCGAGGGAAAACTATTTTATGTGCCTTCAATGGCTCCTTGCCTCTTAACTAGAAGAAAACGCTGGCAGTACAGTCAGCTTCCTAAAGGAAAGAATGCAGAAACCTCTCTGTGGAATAGTGGTAGCAATTCACACCTGAGGAATTCTAAATCCAGGAAAACTGCTGAGCAGCTGGTGCTGTCTCCACCTCCAGAGGTAGCATAAAAGCAGGGGTGATGAAATCCATGTGGGAGATAAAAAAATTCTTCACGTGTAATGACCTCAAAAAGAAGATGAACATTGAAAAGACAGACCTCATCTGAGCATGGCAATGTGACATTGTCTTTAGAAAGCATTCAGCCAAACCTGTGAAAAGCTTGATCTTTTCTCTTGGTACCTCCAAGAGAAGACATTTCACACACAGAATTAATTTGTAAAGGTTTACAGTAAAAACATTCATTTCAGAAATTAGTACTTCACCTTTTTTTCCTTTCTTCATCACCCATTTGGGATCAAGAATCAGAGCACAGAATCCTCCTCCATGTCCATGTATTTGCATCAGAAATTAAGGTCTGATTATGTGGTGGAGAGCAAGGGGTTAGCTCTGGAAGAAAATTAAGTGACCTTTTGAAAAAGAATTATGGAAGGGAAAAATATGTAAGCAGATGAGTACATTACTTGAACTCTGGGCAAAAATAGAGCCTACAATCTCCAAATCTCAAGATCATCCTTGTTTTGAAAAGTTGATGCTTTTCTTTGCCTAATGACTGCTCTCTGGACTTACTTCCAAAACTTTTGACATTGTGTCTGTGCAAAAACCACCACACTGCATTTTATACAAGGGCTGTCTCTCACATGCCTGTGTCAGAGGACACATGCATTATGAAGCAAGACCAGAACAATCCCTAAATTAAGGGAGAAAGAGGGAGGGAAGGCAAAAGTCTGTCACACTCTCTGTTATGGCAGCTGATTTTCACATCTGCAGAGAAATAGAAGTGTAATTCAGATGGCTTGTCAAGGGAAATATGATTGAATTATCTCTATAGCCCAGCTGAAAGGTGAAATGATGAGCAACCTGGAATTAAATTAAAAACCTAAACCCATTAAAGTATTCAGATTTCCCAGACTAAGATAAAAGTGAAAACCTTTGAAATTAAGCAGTCTTCCTACCCTTATCTCTGAAGGTGAAGACGCTGCTGCTTTGGATAACACAAAGGAAGCCAGACTGGATTATTGCTCATTTGAACACTGGTTCTCAAATGCACCACATCTTCCTCAAGAAATGAACATTATTCATTTCAGCTTATATTGGATATCAAAGTAGCTGTAGAAAAGGCCACAAAATAAATTACCAACCATCCTTTGATCCCAACACACTCCCACTGCTCCACTTCGCCACTCCAGAGAACAATGTGAAGGAACCAAATCTCCCTTATTCTCAGCACAGAGCTGCACATCCTGAATCTTTCAAAGCTCATTCCTTCTCTGAAGAATGTCTTTATTCTTAATAAATTTGAAACTATGCACAAGATTTCCTCAAATGACAGTTTTCTCACATAGTTTCTCCCTTGCCTTCAAAGTGATTCCTCCGAAAATATAATTAGCAAGTCTCACCTTGTCTGGCTTGAAGAGACAAACAAATAGTTCTCTTTGAGGAATCAAAGTCTGTTCATCCATCCCATCACAAGGAAGTACATTTCTGTACAGATGTATTCCATTCTTATGTGCAGTATAAACAAGAAAACAAATGTGTTTTTCTGTTTAAACTCATTTTCATGTTGGGGCAGTTACAATTTTGTCACATGCGAAATAAATTCTTGTCTGCTTTCATAAGGGCATTTAGAGAATAATAATGATAAAACAACACCATCTAACCTTTATTCTCAAAAGTGCAGTTAAAGACTGAGTCACAGCCTGACAACTTAAATTAATGCAAAAACTTATAAAACCCCTATATAATCTCACAAAACCATAGTTCAAAAAGAGCCACAAGGGATCAAAATCAAACTTGCTTCAAGTGTAACAAAATGAGACCCATTCTTCTGTGTATTTATTTATTCAGGTGATGCACCCACATCCTTTTCCTTCTGTCTGTTTACAGAGACTTCAGGCCAGGCACTTTTTCTTTGGAACTTGCATGGCATTAACACAATGAAGCCCCAGTCCCAACAAGGGTCAATGGATAGAACATTAATAGAAATATTTACTTATAATACTACTGTTACAGTTATTGGGGAAATGTTGTCACTTTTCAGCTGCATTTTGCATGCAAGAAAGATTGAAGGCAAAACTGTTTCATAGCTCCTGGTCCCTTCTACCTCCACAATGGAACCAGCTCCATTCTTCAGTGACTGAGGAGCAATAGCTAACGTACCCTGATATGAGCTACATCAAAGGGCACAGAATTACCAGGAGGAAGCTAAAGGAAGAAATAATTATTATGATCATGCTTCTACAATCAAAATTTTCCAGTAATATTTTTACAGCCTTCAGAAACTCTTCAGTGGAGAAAAGTGATTACTGTACTTTAGTATTATTCCTCGAGCATTTGCCTATGTCCAGATAACAATGTGGATATCAATGGAGAGTCCTTTAATAAACATTTTTTTAAATTAGACTTTAAATATAAAACACCTAAAATGGTATTACTTCTTCCATCATCAAAATATTATGCTGGTGTAGTTAAATTTCCCTTTAGCCTTAGGTTTGGATTCTACAGAATTAAATATTCCATCTCAAACCACATATGGTCGTTCAGTGATTTACACCTCATCTAATTTTGCTAGACATCAGAAACCCTTTTAATGAGTGCTTGGAGGGTTTCATTCCATTATAGTTCCAAAGAAGCT
Source organism: Leptocoma aspasia (assembly GCA_013399835.1). Classification (NCBI taxonomy): domain Eukaryota; kingdom Metazoa; phylum Chordata; class Aves; order Passeriformes; family Nectariniidae; genus Leptocoma; species Leptocoma aspasia. Next base: position 466,316 of record VXAX01004303.1, on the reverse strand, counting down.
GATGCTGCATTTTCTTTCAAATTCAAAAATTTAGTTGGCTGACATCCAACTTGCAATCAAATAATAATGAATTTTTAAAACAACTCCTTCCCAGGCAGAATCTCAAGAATAAAATGGAAAAAAAATTACAAGAAAAAATGTCTCAGATTTATACCTCTTTGCAGCAGCTGTCCAGAGGATGAAGCACATTGCTAGAATGTCTCAGAAATAGAACCAGTAAGATTTGGAATGTTTCTCCATCTAAAAAACTGAAAATAATAAAAATTTCGCATGTTCACTGTTCCTGCTGGATTCAAAAGAATAAGCTAAAAGCAAACACAATCTGAAAAACATCTATTTAAAACCTTCCATACCGTTAACTCTCCATTGCACTTGGCAGAAGGAAAGCACAGGAGAAACCTAAATATATATATATATACACACAATCAAGGAAGATAGACAGGATTGATTTTGAGGAACCATGGCAGAGAATAAACACTAAACAAGAGTTTTGAGTACTAGGCTCAGTTCTACCACTGGGTTTCTATATGGGCAAGTCAGAGAATTCCGTTTACCTGCATTTAATTTCAAAACCTAGAACAGCCTTTGCAATGCACCCTTTCTTCTAATCATTCTCCCCCTCTTCTGTCTACCTGTTCTCACAACATCATGTATGGAAAACCCCCTGCCACCCAAGAAGAAAAGGCACCTCTGTGCATTCCTGCAAGCAAAGCAAAGAAAAAAAGGACCCCTGAATGTTATCACAAACTGTTTGGAGAACAGTGAACAGAGAATTTCCCTATTTGTTTATACCAGGTTTGAATGAGCTCACTTTCCTCTTCCTTTCATTTGATGGTTTGTAAGAGTCCTCTCCCTGTTATAAGGATGATTTTCATACATGAAAACACCATTTATTATCCCAGTGACAAGTATATGGCCCATTGGAATACACTTCATGTGTATAATTGATGAGCAGTCTTGCTAGAAAGTTGGCTTGTTAGGAGCTGCCGAGGTGGCCAGGTGCTCTTTGTGATGATATTTGTAAAAACATCTACCACCAGTAGTTAAAAACTGTTATTTATTTATTGTTTTAATACCACAAACTTTCAAGTATCATCTGATCTGGTAGCTAAATATTTCTATAATAAATATTAACAAAACAATAAAGATCATTCTAGCCAGAATTTAATCAAAACCCCACTCTGAATATAAACAAATTCTTGCCATCCCATGCACGTTGCTTTCCTGCTTTTCCTGGGAGTAAAAGGACACTAATTTCCCCTTACTTCTTCATGTAAACCTGTAGGTTACGTGGCAGTTCAACTTTTATATAGAAGCAATTTCTATTTCCTGAAAGACAGGATTATGTCTTTGGATGCAGTGACCCTCCTTCAGATCCTTTTATTTCCATAGAAATATAAAGCTGGAAGGGAGGTCACCTAGCCTTGGCTTTCTCTTTTTTAATCTAAAAGAGTCCCAGTTCACACAGTCTTTCTTCAGAGATCATATTTTCTAGACCTCTGACTGGTCTCTAACATCTCTCACAACTCTGTTCCAAAACCCACTTTGACAGTTATTCCTTTGTTCTGAAAGGGAATTGATTCCAAGGCAAAATTAAATTATTATTAAACTTTCCCTTTCCATTTTTCTTTGTCCTTTTCCTTTTTTTTTTTTTTTTTCCAAATTTCTTCACCGGTAAATGCAACCCAGGTAAAGATCCTTTTCCAGTTATAACATGTCCTAAGTGTCATAATAACTTCTTCCTCAGTTGCTTTTTATATGTGTGCATAATTTACTAGCACATAAATAACATTATTTAGAGTTTAATATTCACCAACACACTAAGTATTTCTTTTGTGAATAGCCCCAGAAGATGTTTTTCATTATTTCAAAGTGCACTCCTTTACTGTGGACTGGAATTTCCTTGACAGAAAGCATTTTGGAGTGTTTTTTCTGTCATTACATGCACTAAAGATTAAGAAATTGAGCAATATAATTTTTACCATTGGATAACTGAAATATATATTTCCTTGTGACTGGATGAAGAAATTAATGCACTGACTCAGTGCATTTCTACTATTTTCATGAAATGAATATAGTAATCAGCCCTAGATTTTTCATAAACATCCTAAAACACAGGCAAAAATCAGGCCACCATGGAATACTGTGATCATTTCTATGCAAATGCCTTGCAGTTCTTTCTGATGTTGCATTTTTTAGGATGTTATCTTGGAAAGTTCTTGGAAATACTCCTCTTGTGGAGATATTCAGGACAGAGTGACTCTATGGACTTCTCTTTTTTTAGTGAGCATGCTGCAGAGTAAGGATTGGTCTTGTTCTCAGCTGCATGGCTAAGTAGGTATGGAAGCAAAAAATGTTACTGAAGGTCCCAAAGGAAGTCATGGGATGGTTAGGGCAGGGAGGAACCTTAAAAATTATCCCAAAAGTTCCAACCCACCTGCCATGGGCAGGAACACTTTCCACTAGCCCAGGTGGAAGGAAAAGACAGCAGCTGAGTTAAGCACCTGGGTGGAAGGGATGTTTGCAGATAAATGCCCTTACACTGCTAGAAACAGCTCTTCCAGAGCAGCACATTTTTGAGACTCTGCAGAAGTTCACAGGTGCTACCTGACTCTCTTTTCATTCTCTGTCTCACTGAGGAGTTTTGTCTCTAAGGCTCTCAAGCTAGAGTTGGATTTTTCACTTTTGGTTTTAATCAAAAGGCATTGGTGCACTTTGTAAATAGCAGAACAATTTTTTTACCAGCCTCACAGCAGTAATTTCATCTTTTCCCTCTTCTTTAAAGTAATTTTTTAGCCTGAAAAACAAAACCTCACCCCATATTTACTGAAATATTTTGCCCCAAAAAATTAGTGATGATGAAAAGTGGGTATCAAACCCAATGGCTGTGGCTATGTTATTACAGATTACAAAAAATGCCAAATGTTTCACTGAGTGGAAACCACCATTATTTTAAAAGAAAAAAGCATATCAGCAGAACCCCTGTAATGAAATTACTCCTGGAAGTCGGGAGAGTTCATCTGTTGGCATAGCAGGTTTTCAACATGTAAGGGCTGACAATTTTTCTTAGATTGAAAGGTATGAACTTGTTATATACATCATATATAACAAGTTCCTGATGACAAAAGAAAAATACCAAGGTGGGATTTTGAATGCAACCTACTGATATAAAAATGAACACTGGATCTTCTGATGGTTTCTTTATTTCCTTCCAAACTGCATTTCTTCTGCTTCCAAGAACCCTGAAGCCAGTGACCTTCCATCCTCTGAATCAAGGCTGCAGTATCTAACACTGTTGGAAATGGGTACCTGCTTTCTTTGGATTTCAAACCAAAGTTATGACATTCTGACTTTTAAGTAATAGTATAAAATATCCACTTTCAATGCAGTTTACAAGAAAGGCTTTTTAACAAATTACCTGTACATTTAGGTTTTTTCTGTCTACCTACCAGATAATAAATGCTTAGCACAAGGAGCTCTGCAATCAGCAGCATTGAGCAAATTTGCCCACTTATCTCTTCCTGATTGCCTGAACCTGTATTCCTGCATCAGCTGCACTAACAGATTCAGAACCAGTAATGTGGAACAAAACCTGGCTCAACCACTTGGCTCAGAACTATTTTACCAGGAAAAAGAACAAAATAAACACAACAACCCAGATCAATGCCCCCATGTAATTCAGAATATAGATGCCATATCTTCAGTAACACAATTGCTAGAACCACTCAGTTAATCAGTCCTAAAGACTGCCAGTCATGCTAGATAGCCTTGTTTTGTAAATACTCATATTCTCACTTTGGCACTGGACAAACTCGTTTCAGATACAAAACACATTTTCCAGGTTGTTGGGAAATAACCCAAGTGAGATTATAAACAATGGAATCTGAGAAACTGGCTTGATGCCTTTGCAAAGGCTTTGATAGGGACTGTTGGCCCGCTCCAGCATTTTGAAAACAGTTAAACATATTTTCCTGGTAGCAATATTTTTCCATTGTTGTGCTAGCCCAGCATGGGATCGTAGCAGAGAGTGACTCTTTTTAGGCATAAAATAGAGTCTGACCAACCAGAAACTGGGTGTGAGCGTGACAGGAGTGCAGAAAGGGGAAGAGGGAGGGTGTGAGTGGTTCAGCACCTCCAGAGGTAGAGACCTGCACAGAGAAGGTTTATGTCTTCTCCAGAACTGGATTGCTTTTGAACTGGTAGAGTAAGCAATCACTGTTTTGAGGAGCTGTAAAATCACCTGCTTAAATTACTACAGATCTTGGGAGTGAGAAATAAACGGTAAATTAAAGACAGCACAAGACTGGAGGTTTGGAAAGGAACATGGATATGCACTGTGGGTATCTTTAAGAAGGCTGCTTTGTGTCTGGGAGGAAAGAGAAATTTTATGGATTCTAGATCCAGAAAATACCATGACAATTCAGGGGATTATGGCTCCAATTCAGAGGAATGGAAACCTCTGAACCTGGGCTATAAGCAGATATTCAAATTGGTCCTTATTAAGCAATGGGCTTAGCTGTTTGTTTATCCAGTCAAAATGGAAGAAATGTCATCATATGCTTAAATGGTTTTCTAAATTAGAAATTCACAACCTTTTTCTGGAAACTGATAAGGAATATTTACAACAGCATGGACAGGGTGCATTTTTCTATATTTCAGTATGGCCACAGTTCTACAGCTACTAAATGCAGTCTTCGTCTACTTTTAAATATTAATGAATCCTGTGGGAGCTTTATTAATAGTTGGAACTTAATTGCTTTACAATGGCTTTCACTCCAATCAAGAGCATTTATAGCAACTTCCTGGACTGTAGCAGTGACAAGTCATTCATCCCAGCAGTGAGGGATTATCCAAAACTGTAGTGTAGCACTGGAAAAGGTTTTCCTCCAACAGAGTTTATGTTGTGGATTTTGTTACTTTGTTTGCTTCTACCTCACTCACCTTTATGTATGAGAAAAACTGAAGTAAATCAATATTTCCACTGCTTTGGCTCTCTGAATTTAACTATAGCTTGACCTTTCTTGTCCTTGTCAAATCCATTCTGTGCAGTAAGAAGGGAATTCACTTAGTTCTTGCCCATCTGAAGGTAAGACTTTTAACTAGCTGAATAAACAAAATACACCAGGCAATTTTTTCCCCTCTAGATAAGCAATTCTTTTTAAAACTCCCTGTTCTGGGTTTTACATAGTGGAACACTTGAAAAATCTGACCTACCACTCACTGCAGTAACTAAGAATCTTTTCTTAACTTCAGTGGCCTTTGGATCATGATCTAAATGAAACTGTGGTTTTCTGTTTTAAGGAAAATAAGAAAACAGAATTTAAAGGGACACATTGTTTCAAATAGGCACATTCAATTCCTTAGTAACAATTTAAGAAGTCACAAGGGAAATGAGTTTTCATGGTCTCATCATCTCTTTGATGTAAAAGTGCACACTCCATCTTTTTGGCATTTTGTTCAACAGCAGAGCACATGAAAAAAGAGCCCCACTGTGCATAAAGAGAATAAAATATGTTCAAGAAGAAACAGGAAAAGAAATTCAGGTTAATATGAAGGTCAACCTTTTTCTGTGTTTCAAATCTGCACTTCGCTGAGATCATAAAGAGAAATAAAAAAATCTTTAATCTTCATTGCTGTCATCCCTTAGCTGGAGAAGAATTGAAATCCAAACAGAGATGTTTTGGCTGATGTTAGAGTGGTAAATTACTCTTAGAATTTTAATTATCTGTCCCTGAAATACCAGACCATATATGGCACACACTGTACTTTATATAAAATAAAGGCAAGACCTCATTAAGGGTATTAACAAACTCCCAGACTGTTTTTACATTCTGCTCACCTCTCCCAGCACAGAAGGGAGTGCAGCAGCCACAACAGAGCCAGTTTGGACAAACCATCTCCCATGCCCATCTCTCTGTCCCCACACCCCATCTGAACTGAACCCCAAGAGCCAGGTGGAGTCTGAGGGGGTCTCTTTAAAGGCCCCTTCCAACCCAAAGCATTCTATAAATCTTTAACTCTAAGCACAGGACACTCTCACTCTCCCCAAGGTCAGGTATTTTAGGTTTGGGGTAAGGTTTTTTTTTACTTAAAAAAACCCCAAACCAACCAAACACAAAAAAAACCAAGCAGGACAGCTTATGACTTGGAGCATGAGCTGACAAGGCTGATAGAGAAATGTTTCATCTGCTACTTTAAAATTTAACTGAAAATGTTTTTTTAATGCCAATATTTTATTAATCTACTCAGTTAGTTCTCCTTTGCAGGAGAACTGCTAGACAATGACAATGCCTTCTATTTATAACCTATCAGAGCTGAAAGTCAATTCTCTCAATCATGTACTGTACGTTTTACCAGTAGTGGTGGAAAGAGTGAAAATTGTCTCTTCTGCCTTACTGCATTCTTTTCCTCCTTAAAAGTGAAACATTAATACAAAAAATGGTAGTGACCAATTTAACAAAACCCCACAAACCTGTCTTCCAAGTATTGTACTATCTGGGTTGCATTATATGAGATAAAATACAGGTGGGCAAGAATCTGTATTTGAGGTAACACAAGGATGAGGTAAAAGGTTTTCACACAGATAAGAATTTCCTTGTCATTTAAAACTATGAACATGTAACTTGGACATGCTAATTGGAAGTGTTGAGAAAAAACAAGAATAACTCTTACCTGTGATACTCTTTAATGGCTAAATGTTAATAATTGTAATAAATCAGAGGAAGCTGTTTGGCAGTTTCTTAGAGAAGACAATAAATATAGCATATTTTTCTGATGTCTTTGCATATTTACTTTTAGCAGTACACCCTAGGAATAGCCCACTGAACAGGGAAGCTGGTTTCCATGTTCTTCTGCTGCTGTCTAACCACAGCTGTTATTTTATTTTCCCCTTTTCATACAGTCACCTGGGAAAGAGTTCATATTTCAAAAATTAAGAGCTTCCAATTTTGGTCATGTATCTTTCTTGCCTACACTACAGTCTTCCATTATAGTTCACGAGAGGACAAAATGGTCACTTTTTCCACTTTTTAATGGGAGGATCCATAATTAACAAAATTTTAAAAATTTAACTACTACTGAAAGCATAGCTTAGGGCACCCCCAGAATGAAAAAAAAGACGGAGAGTTCATAGATGCCTCTGCTTTCCACCTCATAGAAAGAGGTGTTTCAACTCTTACTCATGGAGTAGGAACCACTTTAAATGAATCTGGAAAGGTGAATAACTGTGTCTGCTTCTACCCCATAGCTGGCCCTACTGTGCCCCAAACAGCCCCCCAGCACGCCATTTAAAAAGATTATGGTGAATATTCCTGTCTGATAGCCAAATAGTGGCATAAGTAGAGTGAGAAAACACAACCATTCTGTTTTATGAAAGCCATACTATAGCACCAGTGGCTGCTGTATTCCTCACCATTTGTTCAAGGAAAAAAACCAAGCAGTATTAAGATTTTTCTAACTCTGATCCAGATGTAAAACACGTTTTATTTAGCCTGCCTGAGGCCAGCAGCTCTCTGTGTGAGCACAGAGCTCAGCGTTGTGCTACGTTAGCCTGGAGTAGCTTTGAAATATAATTCTGTTCCCTTTGATTTTTTTTTTTTTATTGTGTTAATCTTCCCTGTTTAAAAGTGTGGTATTTAACTGGGGGAATTCACCAGCTCAAGTGTTTCATGGGAATATGCTCCCTTATTTGGCATCATCTAGGAAAGAGGGTGATTAAATGCACCACCAGCTTCATGATTTTTAAAAGAGAAGAGGGAATAAGCAAAGTCACAGGTTGAGATAAACAGCAGCATGAGCTTACAGCATGAGAAAGAAATTTATTTGGAGTAGAAAACAAGAAATAAATATTTTTCCCTCCACCGCGAACAAACTCTACATTTCAATTCTCTGGCCTAGTGCCTTTAGGTATCATTTTAGGCTTCTTGTTCTACTGAATAGTTTTGCATCAGAATTCTAAAATCTAATGTTTTTCCAGTACCAATTTAAAGCTTTTCTTCACACTTTCATCCTTTAGTAACAAGCACAGACACAAACATACCTGTTCTACTTTTTTGTTCTTCAGTAGCACAAGTGCAATTTATGCTTTTCCTTGTTCAGTCTTCAGTCCCTCAAGCATATTTAAATGATGTAGCTGACTGGACTCCTTATGAAGGATTTTGAAACTATTTCTGAGCAGAATATTTACTCAGTGACTAGAGAAAATCTCCCCAGTATTTTTATACAAAATATTTGCATGTGAAAGTGGGACATTTAAACTATGCAGAGATCATATCCCTCCAGTTTAAAAATTCATGGGTGCTCTGCAAAAAATTATAAACTAGTCCTTTTCTGTAGCTGTATTAAATCCATCTTGTGTAGGGCTATAGGGGTATCAAAATATGCTCTTTATAACCATGGACACTGGAACTGATGTGAATAATGGACTTACAAGTGGCTGCAGAATCTGCTGCCTCATCCTGGGAATTGCACATTATTGATTTCCTGCCCATGACCCCTTCTCCCTTGCCCTTCAACCCCCCTCCACAGTGGCTGCACTCATGAAGGATATCCATTTGAGAGCCCCTCATGATCAGACTGGAACTGCACAGCAGCAGGAAGATGCAAATATGTGCTTGTGGGTTTGGGGCTTCTTTTTGTTTTCTAAATAAAAATGCTCTTCAGGATATCTGTTTTCCATCCGTACTCACACTCTCCTCTGCCTTTGGACATTGCAGGGAGGGCATCGGGCAGCCTGACAGGGTGTGTTTCATGGGCCACTTTGGCATTGGTTCCTGGCCAAGTTTTGAAGAAGGTCACTGCAAAATACTGTTTGTTATTACATCACCACAAACCGTGCTGGTTTGGGCTTTGAGACTCACCAGTGGAAGGCAGAGCCGTGCCAAGTGTCAGGGAAAGTGTGTTTCTTTAGAGATGATACCTATCAACAGCACAGGGAGTGCCAGAATTCCTTCTCTATAAAAATAAAGAAAATATCCTGGAAGTGACTGACTATAATTAACAGTACACAAGCAGACCCACTGAAAAGAGTTCCCCAAACCTCCCAGTTACAGCACATCTACATTGATTTGGCAAAGCAGATAATAGCTTTTCTCATACTTGTTAAGAAGAAAAATTGTCAAGAACACACGTAACAGTTACTAACATGTAAACTGCAATTTTATAATGCTTTAATAGTGGTGATGAAAAATAGAGACACAGCTGGCACAGGAGAAAGAAGGAAAACCATCATCTTAAAAGTGAAATTGGTACAAAGCCGAAGAACAATATTATTTTTATAAGAATGCTGAGGAATATCACCCTTCTAGAATTTTGTACAAATTATCTGTCAAACTATTTAGGAATAGATGTCTTGCCTTAGCTAGAAATATACATTCAGGGGAAAAAAAAACCTGACCAGCTGCCAATCCCCTGACTTATTGTCAATCAAATGGTGCTATAAATGAGAAAGAGATTATTGTCAGGCCAGTCACAATGAGGAGTTCAAATCAAAATTCCCTGACTTATTGTCAGTCAAATTGTATTATAAACAAGAAAGATATGGCTGTCAAACCAGCCACAATAGGATAGCCCTTAATACATGGTGCAAGACACAGGAAAAAATGATATCTAACATATTATAAGAGAAAGTTCATGTGAAATGGAGGAAATAGTGACTCTCATAAACAGCTTGATTTCTCCATTTTGGCTTTAAATGCGTCTCCCCTGTGTGCCAGGGAGTAGGTGAAGGAAAAGGAGAACCACCTTTCTCACCACTCATCCTGGAGCAGAAACTTGTCCCCATCAAGTGCTGTGGGGAAGAGATTGTTGCATCCACTGCAAGCAAAATAGCATCACTAATCTCTCTGCACCCTGGGAATCCTTGACAGGTGGTTCTCTGCCATCTGCATTTCTTTTCTCCCTTTTAAATTCTTCTCCCTCTGCCAGCATGCTGGCCAAATCCTGGCTCTTGTGTGTGCACAGGCTGTCTGGAGAGGAGCAGAGCACCAACAGGAGGTCAAGGCAGGGGAACAGATGAGAATCTCTTGCTTGGGTAATTAGTTCTGATCCTTGCAAGGCTAAGCAGAAATTTGGCGGGCAAGGCACGTGCACCCAGATGGATGAAGTCTAATTTGGGACTGAAAGAGAAAGAATAGGCCAAAGCAGAATCACAACCAATATATCCATTCACAATTTAGCCCATTCACTCTTTCTGTTGTTGTCTTTTTTTCCTACATTTATATAGAGATTCCTCTGGGTCACTCTTTCAGCCTCCCTCCATCCTTGTCTTTTCCTAAGATGTTATTTGGCTTGACAGTAATGCTGCCTTTAAAACATTAGTGTAATTGAACAAAAATGTTGCATCCTCTCCTTCATATTTAACCTTTAAAGGACACATTTATTCAAAAATACTGGTCAAGGCCCTACTTTTGACTTTCTGGCTGAATACACCCACAGGATTCCCCAAATTTATCATGAACATAATAATGCAGGAATGAAAAATATGATACTACTTGGTCTTTTTTTTACATTTTAGCTGAAAATGTAATGTTAATTGTGGAAAAGGTCAGGATACTCTTTAGATTCTCTATGTTCAGTGCCACAGTTTTCACAGTTTCCTATATAGTAGTTACAGAAAGAAGATGTAGTTTAATCTGGTTTTCACCCAGGAAAAACTGTTAAGGATTCAAGACTGGCCTGTGAAACAGGAGAAGTCTTTGACTTGTTGGGCAAGGAGATTGAGACTAATTTCTGCACAGGGAAAGTAGGACCTCTGTTCTGGGAAATTATATTTTTGATTAAAAACAAAAAAAAGATGATGGAAAGAAATTAATTTTGAGGCTGGCCAGGCAAAAGGACTGGAATTTTAGATTTAATGTTTATGGTGATACCACGGCTGCAGAGGCTTCAGTAACATAGTAACAGCAGTGGAGTAATTCAAAATGAGACTGCTGGGATTAAGGGAAAACCTCTCCTTTGCAGTTGTCTCAGTCCAGAATGTTCTCTCTCCCAATGTCAGTCACTGTCCTGCACACAGGGCTGAATCACCATCCAGCCAGAGGCACTGGGTGGGCTTTTTTTTCTGCTAGAGGCAAACTAATTAATGTTTGCAAACTCTTTGCAATCTGCTGGTATCACTGCAGCATATCAGCAGTTTAAATACTCAATATTTTAAGTACATAGAGGACTGCAATGCTGCCAGCCTGATAAATATCAGAGGATTAAATTTGCTTAGAAAGCTGAAGTAGTTGCAAATTAATTTAGTATATTTAACCTGGATTTAGGAGAAGGAAACCCCCTTCATTTTAATATTGTAGCTCCATAAGATTTTATGTGCATATCATTTAAGTCTGTTCCTAAGTACATAAGAGGCAAGTAATGCTGTTTCTTTGGGCAGATGGATACATCACTAAAAATCACAAACCCATTAGATCAACAAGGACTATCTAATTATCAAGGGGAAATAAAGCCAATAAATAAAGCCAATAAATCTATCTTGTATAAATTATAGGCTTATGAAGTCATACATAATGAAATAAATATTTAATTTTTCTGAAATCCAAAATCTCGCTTTAGAAACAGGAATATTAAAAATTAATTTCCATTTCTTGTGATGGGTACAGTGTGGTTGAGTGGTTTCAGCATGTGCATGTACTCCCAAGTGCTGCTGAATCCTATTCCTGGTTCTGACAATGATCCATACCCTGGACCGAGACAAATCGTTCAACCTCTCTGTACTCCTTGCCCATCTGTAAAGCTGAGATAATGCTGGCCTGCTTCACAGAACCATTAGAAGAATTAAGAAACATCTGTTCTGCATCTTGAAGACATGAGATGCTCTAAAAATGCAAAATACTTTTATCCAGGGCTTGGAGACTTCTGTGTTGTCACCCAAGTTCTTAGCACCTGGCAGGAGTGATTTCTCCTTCAATAATTCGGTCAGCTCCCTGTTTCTGTAGGATTTATTATTTCACTCTCCTGACTAAGTCTGTCACCATTAAGAGAGAGATGTTTACTGTGAGGTGGCTCTTCCCTGCAAATAATTGGCAGCGAGTTCCTTGTGGAGGCACAGCAGAGACACATCCTCTGCAGAAGGTTCAAGCCCTGACAACGCAGGTCCTGCTCTGCCAGCACAGACTCAAACAGTGCCTTCCTCCTAATTATGGAGAAAACATGCAGGAAAAAGGCCACTGAGGGACAGAACGTTATGCAGTTCTAAGAGAGGAAAGGTTTAATAATTAGAACTTTCCCTGTGCATCTGATTAGGAACAGCTTCTCTACAAGGGATGAAAAAAGTACTTGTTTTCATCCAGAATTTCGCAAGCTGCATGGAATAGTGGATTAAAAAAAATCTATGAATAAGACTGCAAGATTTGTATTTCAACTGTATTTGTACAATATGTAATTGGCCTCCTTTTAAAACAATCACATTTTATGCTGTACTTCATATTCAATCTACCCATTCTATGCAACAGACTTCCAAGATTATTTCTCTCTGTCGTCCTGCCTACTCAGGCAGTATCTATTTATCTCACTTCAGTATTTATTTACTTTTCTGAAGGAAAAGTTAAACAAACTTAGCAATACCATATTTTTTCACTGACACAATTTCAAGTAAATTGTTTGTATGCCTGAAATTCCAGGAAAATATTTTAGATCTGTAGGAATGGAATAAAGCAGACATTCCTTAAAAAAATATAAGGACAACTGTACAGCTGACAAAAATAACACCTTTTTAATCGACTAGTTAGAAGGATAAGATTTGCAACTCATTTTAATCAGAGGTGGTTTAGAGGTGGCCTTACATGTCTGCTGTGCTTGAGTGGCATTAGTAATGACCTTTGCATGATTAACTGGAAAGCCTAACCTGGAAAGATAGCCAGCTCTACCTTAATTGCCATTATTATGGTATTCACTTTGGCCTTGAAGTCTTTAGTAGGCTGTAAAATAGTGTCTATTCCAAATAAGCTCTGTTCTCTGCTACCTATCCATCTCCCTTATACACAGTCATGGATTACAAGGGCAGAAGTAATTGTTGTCATCTCACCTCCTCCTTCAGACTGATCTTTTGGATGTCCTTGGTGGTGAGTGTCCTTTAGCCCTCATCAGGCTGTGTTGGAGCTAAGTTCATCCTTCTCAGAAGTCAATGGTCCTGAATCTAAGATTTCAAGTATCCATTCTGCTTTTGGACAGTTACCTGTTTATCCATCTAATTAGAAATATTGTTTATTTTCTAGCAATGAGTAGTTTGGCTGGATATTGTTATGCTTTTGTGAGAAAGAGAAAGGAGCTGTCACTAGGAATGACAAAGTAAGTATTTGTAGGCTGATCAGATCACGTGGTAATTTTCTTTTAAAGAAGAGCGAGCTAATTAAGCCTCTAAACACGTGGCAGGTTTTCCAAACCTTGAATCATTTTTGTAGCCCTGTAGTGAACCCTCTCCACTCTGTCAGCTTACTTTCTGAAAAACCCTATTTTAAGATGAACTTAATCATTTCACTGCAGCTTCAGCTTGAAGGCAAACGTTTCTAGAAATCATAATTCTCCTGCTCTTTCTGTAGATATGTAAATCTGTGCTCACAGGAGAAGGATAAAGTGACAATAGCTGAAATAATCATTTTACCATCCAGCAACCAAACTAATTCCCTTCCACGGGTGTCACACACAGAACTATTTCCAGCAAATAATTGAAAATACACAGGCTAAGCTTTGACTACCCATAACCAAAACTGACCTGAAGCTGTGTGGGCCAGAAAATTGCTTCAAAAGCAGTTGTCTCTGCTGTAGCAATATCCTTTCTTTTTAGTCAATTCCCAGCATTTCACCAACACCATCTCAGAATTCAGCTACCCGGGGCATTTCAAAGGGGCACACAGGTGTTGTGCTTCAGGTCTGGATGAAGGATTGTGCTGCCATGGCCCAGGGAGCTCAGCTCTGAAGATGCTGCTGGGCAGTGTTGGAAGAACAGGGTCACAGGGCAGCTGGAATCTGGCAGAATCTGTAAAGGATGGGGCAGCCCACCAGAGCAAAAGTATGGGCTGTCAAACCTCAAAGCAAGGAGACACGGTGTTAGAAAAGTTGTTTTTTTCTGTGCATTGAACATTTTGTATGCTACTGTACACACATTCCTCTGTTGCTACTTGTCTTTATATTTTGCCCTTTCTCAGTGCCAATACAGTGCCCCAAACAAGTCATAATTTCTAAAATATGTAAGTGCTTCCACTGACCTTATGAACAGCTATAAAATTGTAATGCAAGGGTTTGAAATCATACACAAAATGGAAATATCTGAGAAGTCTTTCTATTCTTGTTTCTTTCCATTAAGAAAAAAATAAAAAGGCAAAAATATCTAAATTCCCCAGAACAAATTTCAAAGCCCAGGGAAAGCAGAGTTCATACGGAAGCCATTCCCAAATCCACCATGATTGCCACCAACAAATACGCTTTAGATAAATTTTTCAATTTCCTTTTGCTCCATTCTCTGTGAGTATTTCACATTCTGCCTTGGGCACAGACCTCAGCACAAGGGGCTGGATAATGCAGCCCCAGTTCATGTCAGAATGTACGTGTGCAGTGAAAACCCCCGCTGCCTGCAGTGAGATATTGGTGTATCTGAGGCATACTAATATGTGCAAGAGTTGATGACTAACATGAGCATCTGCTTCAAAAATACCCCAGCTTGAGCTAAGATGTTATTATAGACACTCTATTGTACTTGCAAAAGACAAGTAAAGAGTTCCTGGTTGAGAATACATGTCAGAAAAATGACATGTTTTCATCGCTTCCAGCCATAGTTAAAAGACTCTGAATACATTAACCAGCTGAAGGAAAAATACTTTCAGCTTTTGTATCACAGTGGGAATCCGTTAATGCAAGTTATGATGTAACAGACAATTACTGTGAATTCAACTGTTCATCATTTCTAGAAAGCTAATAATTTTTTTTTTAATGTACACAGAGGAAGGTGGTATTTTTCACCAAGTTTACAACGCTCCAAGATAGGAAAAGGAGTTTAAGGTGGGCAGGACTGACTCAGTAACTGCAGCTGAATAGTTATTTAATACAAAGCTTTAGATCATTAGATATCTCAACTCGAGGACATGTTCCTGCATCACTTTTCCAAGTGAAAAGTCATTTCCAAAATGATCCAAGTCCTTTTGATGAAAATCTGGTCGATAATTCAGCGTGCCAACTGGCATGGGATCCCGGGCTCCGCTTGCAATAACTTCTTATCGGTAATAGCTTTTTCTCCTGGTTCCTCTCCTAAATCAGACTTTATTTCCTTTATGCAGAAGGCTTCAGCCATGCTCCAGGGACTGAATTCCAAGAATACATAGATGGTTGTGCTACCTCTAGGAATGCATAGCATTGTTTCTGAAAGGGATTCCTTGTGCTGGCACCAGCAGGCACCTGAGGATTACTGATTTGAATAAAGTCTGCAATCATATACTGGCCCAGAAT
>VXAX01004303.1:207350-450872 GCA_013399835.1 Leptocoma aspasia | reverse complement strand
GCATGAGTGTGCCCAGGTGGGTGGACAGCCAGCTCCTTCTCACTGCCCAACCCTGGGTTTCTGAAGCTGACCTGGAATCTTCCCCGAATCCAACCACACCCTTTGATGGAGTTCCCTGCCTTTGCACTGGATGACGGAATAAAAGTATAGGGTCCAGCCTTTAGGTAAGAAAGACTTTCAAATAAAATTCTGATAGATTTAAGAACTGAGCATAATCAATAATGGGCCAGTTGTAAACAACAAATTTAAAATTAAAAAAAAAAATTACTTTTTGCTTACTTGTAAGAAGAAAAGCAGGAAAAGAAAAAGGTACGGAAATATGTGGCCATGCAAGGAAAAGGTGTGTGCTCCCCTCAGGCTTCTGTGAAAGGTACATCCACAGCCATGAGCCTCACTGAAATGGCTCAAAGGAAACACAAAGGGATTTGTACTACAAAAAGTCTGGAAACACAAGTATGTATATAATCTGTACCCAGGAAAAAAACCAGCAATTTTCAAGTCTATATAAAAAGAGAGAGAAAGTAAATTGAAACCTTTACACAACCAGGTTTTGCCCGTTCCATTTAAATTCTGATGGAAAAAAAGGGAACCAGATCCCTGAAAATGTTTCTGTACCTATGCAGATCCTCATCCATCCTATCCATGTTGGTACAATCCTCTGCTGAGCTTTGCCTTCCTGTCACAAATCTCATTTTTTCTCATGCATTTAGAGCAGCACCAATGTCACTATGACATACAAAAAGAAGAAAAATGTTAATGTAAATATGGGACTATGAAGCAGGAGACCTGGTTATTATTCCCTGCTCCTCTGGTGCCTCTCTGCCCCTCAGGCTCCAGGAAGACTGTACTCCTTGGTATTTGTGAAATCTTCAGACAATGTCACACTGAAAGAAACTAAAATATAAGCACAAAATCAATATTAAATGCCACCAATCATCTTCAGTATATTTTATCACTATGTTTGGTTGGATGCTTTTCCCATGCTTGAATTATCATGAGCAGACCCTTGTCATGTCCTCCATCACCTGCCTTTTCCCCTCTTCTACTGTATCCCTGTAACACCCCTAAAAAGAGAAGAGAAAATATTTTGTATAAAATATAATGGCCAAATTAACTGGCATTTCCAGGCTGCCTCAGCTGTCAGTGCCTGTGATGGCAGGGGATGTTTTGCCAGCAACACTTTAATGAAACTATATATATATATATATATATATAGACAAGAACAGTGTGGGAGCTGCTTCCCAAAAAATGCTGAGAATCACTAGTGACGTAAGAGTTATTAGAATATATCTTTTCTACTGTCAAATAAAATAAATAATGAAAAATAAAATAAAAGAAAAGGTGCTTTCCCAGAAAGTAAATGTTATAAAGCTGTTTAATTAATATGATGGCTTAGTGGGTGCCATTAAGCACCTCTTTAGGTTAATTTTAGTCTCAGCAGGGGTGTGGATAAATAGGAAGTAATTTTACCTTGTTCCAGATATAGCATCATTTTATTAAATCAGAAGGGACCAGGCTTTCCCAGTCATTGCATTTATTTGACTGCACTATGAGGTAACAAATTCGCTCTCTGTTTTAAGCATTACGGTAGAATTAAGACCAAAAAACCCAAATTATTAAAAACAAAACAAAACAACCAAGAACTAACCAGTAATTATTAAATTAGGCCTGTACACTTCCCATTACACACATTAGCCCACTTCCACATTACACTAAGAAATGTGAGAATTTGAGGCCAAACATGAAGCCAAAGGGTGCTGTCCATCTCTGGAGCAGAATTATATCTCTGACCACTCTTCTGCTCTTAACCAAAGCCAGATCAGCTCATGTTTATTTAAGTCCACAGCATGCAAGAAAGGACACCAGAAAATGCAGTGATTCATCCAAACATGGTGTTTCCAGTGAAGAGCTCTATCAGAGCTTGTTGTCTCCAAATACAACTTATATATGGGACACAGAGACATCTCTGGTAATGCTTCCACAGTTATGTTCCCAGCCTTTCCTAAGCCAGCAAACTTGACATATTCCTGTTATTTCACAGATAAAACCCTATCTTTTAATAAATCCTACAGACTTTCCTTTTTCGAGCGTATCTTACATATGCAGAAACTTGGTGCTCTCCCACATTGCCTTTCTAGCAAGGAGAGCTATTTTATATGAATTTGCATCAGTAAATGAAACAAGTAAAGAAACACTTTACAAAAGTTCAGCAATTGATTTTGACAGAAGTGAAATACTGCAGCCAAAGTGCAGAGTAAATCGGATGGTACAACCTCCCTGACCTCACCTTACACACAGGCTGACAAACAGATTTACAGGGTTTCAAATTTATGCATTCATTTTCTGATACTTAGAAGTTTAAACATTTAAATCTGGATTTACTTGTTATCCTAAGCAGCCTCCTGCAGGTTTACAGGCCTAAGTTCTTCAGATCTGCCTAATTCCAGTCTGTCTTTTCCTGACGCATTGGAGCAGGTTTTAGCCAACACTTTTGTTTCTGAGCTGTTGCAGCACCTTCAGGGTGTTCTAAAATCGAGTCTGGGGCTCATCCTGGGCAATGCTAAGGAATCTTTAGGGTCCAAACCTCAGTTGCCCAAAGGTTTTTTGATATGCAAGTTAAAACATTAATTGAGAAATATGTCCAGTATTACCTAGGACTTGGCATCTGCCTGTTCCCATTCCCAGAACCACAAGGAAGTGAAAGAGAAAAGTAAATAACAAATAAATAAATAAATAAACAAAAAAAAAAAAAAAACCAAAACACACAACAAAAAACGTCCCCACCTTTTAAAAAGGAATTAATTTTTTTGCTATCTCCAGCATCTCAAAACTGGAATACAACAGTATAACAAACCATCTCAATACATCAGGAAGAATAAATAGTGCATGAGATCATCTTAATAACACACTCAATGTAAGAGACAATTAATTGATAAGAATTTTAGGAATTTGTTTACAATAATAACAATAAAAGGAGGACAGAGATAAGAGCACAACCCAAAACACATTATTAGCATTATCTGCAGTCCATGCCAGTCTTAGTTCTGCTAAATGCTTTTGCTGCTCTCTTACTATCAGGCACTTTTGTGGTATTGGTTGTGTCCCTTTCTCCAGTGCAATGTGAGAGTTTAATGTAGAAGATAATATCAGTGTTCAAAGCCCTGCTACTGTCCCTCTGAGGGTGCTCCTGCTCTGATAGGATGCTGCTTCCCAGTTCTGAAGGAAGCCCCTTTGTCAGCCCATTCCCAGAATTCTTCACTTATTGTCATTACAAGTAGATCATAGTGATAAAGCAGCCCCTGCTCACATCCACACACCTCTTGCCTGACCCTGATCAAGAAACTCCTGCCTTGCTCCCTCTCTTTGCACTATGCACTGGTTTTCATTTTGATGTTGTACTTGTTTATTCATAAACTGCATTGTGTCTCATGACATGACAACATCTGGGGGAAATGGGGGAAACTAATTCCACGTTGCACCCTAAAGAGCCTTAGAAGTGTCTCTATACACTAAAAAATCTAATTTTTCATCCTGAAAGAATGGCTGCCTGCAAGCCCAGCCAAGCAATACAGCAGTCAAAGACGCTGTTGTCAAGCCTCCCCTTCAGAGCAGCTTCTTTCTTTCAAAGCTTGAGCACCATTAAAAGAAAGACTGAATTTACACCTGAACATGTGTCAGTCAGGTGTTTCTCGTCTTAGACTTAAATATATTTTGATCACGTATCACCACAGTGCTGGTTACCAGCAGGGTTACTGGGATAGCTTATTTGTATTGGAGGGAAATGGCAGCTGAGGAAATGAAGATATGATGCAGGAAGCTATGAATTATTTCAGCATCATTTTAAAATCCTTGTGTTGGCAGTTATTAAAAAACAAATCTTTTTTTTTTTTCCTTCTTTCTCCCTTTATTCTGCAAGACAGCAGACAGTTTGTGACAGAACCTGAACCCTGTAAATACCAAAATTCAGGACCTGCCTCCCCCAGCACAAAGCTTTGATTTTGACAGTTACATGAGATCCAAAGCTTCTGGAGACTGAGAACTGAACAGGGCTGCTGAGTCTGAGCCTAGGCTGCCTGCAGCTGCAGGAGAAATGCCCTGACAGCCCCAATGTCCAGCCACCACCAGCCAGCCTGACATCAGTTTCCTCTTGCTACTGCCATTATAAATCTATTTGCAAAGCCAAAGTCTTCTAATCGTTAAAAAGTGTCTCATTTCCAGCTTGGGTGTACCTGGGGCAAGTGGCTGCATATCAGCACTCCAGCAGTGCTGTGATCTGCTCTGCCTCCAATTCTTTCTGACATTCCCTGGCATCTGCCCCTCTTCCCCACAATTCCTTCATGGCTATCAATATTAGCATTCCTCTGACTTTTCTTCACTAAGGTGGACAATCCAAGCTCTCAGGTTTTTATTTTCTGGGCCCAGGTTTTCTAAGCTGAAGACATATATCTATGTCATGAATTTTTGAGGAGAAATCAATCCCAGTTTTTCAATGTAAAGTCTTGCAGGCCAATTTACTGAAGTGTAACACTGTCTGCTGGATGTCTCCTTGAGCACTCAAGCTCAATAGAATAGAAGAAAAGCAATGATCACCCCATGACAAAAGTAATTAATGTTAAGCAAATATTCTTAACAATTTATTGAAACAAGTCCTTGAAAATTAGCTTTAACACCAAGGGGAGCCCAAAACCTTAGGGAGTTCCTTTAAAAATATTAATGGAGGAAAATACAGAATTTTAATGAATATATGCTAAATATCTTATGACTTGAAGCACTTAAGATGCAATTGATCTCACCACAGTGGTGACAAGTTAGGGAGCAGTGAGAACAGAGACTTATCATCAGATAAAAAGCTCAAAACAGAATTACATTCTTTTCTTGTCACCAAAGCACTAATACAGAGAGGGTGTGGGAAGGCAATTTACATACAGAATTGGAGCCACATAGCTAATGTACTCTGATTTTTCACATGAACTACATTTCACTGACAGAAGGGTCTTTTTCTGTAGGAAAAATGGGTGATTATGTTCTTCGTGCACTATCCCATTTTCTATAGCACTAGAGAATTATTTTGTGTTCTGCTGAAAACTGTAAGGTAATCTAATGAAAACTGGCCATCCTCTGTCTTCTCATCATTTCAAAGCCCCTAAAAATACTATTTACAAAGTATGCAACTGGAAAGCTACACTGAATAATGTATAAAGAACACATTTCTTTGAATTTCTTAGCCTTTTGATGGCAAAAACTTGACAGACTGAAGGATGTTATTCTGTCATGTAGCAAGCTAGATGAAGAGATGTGTAAAGTTTTCTTTCTTCCAAGCACATCCATCTTCTGGAAGTAGATACCTGGAAGTGCATATATGTGGCTTTTTTGTTGGTTTGGTAGAAGCTTGATGGGTTTTCTTGTGGTTTTGTTGGTGGTGGTGGTCAGTTGCCCTTTTTGTTGTTTTTTTAATATATACATTTGGTAATCAATTCCAAAATATTTTCCTGAATGTCAAACTAGAATCACCCCTTCTTCTCTATCATGTGAAATCCTTTCCTTGATGCCTTATAACTGACAGCACAACTGAGTGATCTTCTAAATTCCAAGGAACTCTTCTGACTTCCCCTCTGTGATGCTCCATGGCAACAACTCACCTGCACCTCCTGGGTCCTGGTCCCTAGAGCAAAGGAATTTTCCAGGGCTGAGGGCAGGGCCATGCCCAGGAACAGGCTGGACATGCTGGATTCAGCCTGTCACTGAGAAAAACACACAGCCAGCAGGCACACAAAGGGACAAGGAATGTTTGTCCCAGTGCAACACCTGCACTGGGAGAACAACTTCACTTTCCCATGGATTGATTTTCCTCCTCACCCATTCCTTCCACAAGGCAGGAAAATCTCTTCAGCATGAGCAGGTATTACTGCACACTTCATTCCACAGTTCCAGGAAATTCCTCAACAGTTCTCTGTGTTAACAGGCATACTATTACCTGTGCTTTATTCCCACTGTAAAATTAGTCACTGAACACCATCTGTTTTCCCCCTTAGTCAGAAGCCAGCACACTGCACTGTGCACAGAGCATCAGGCCATTCTTTCAAGGTGCAGATATATTTTTAGAGATCATTTTGACTTTTTCATTTGTAGAAAAGCAGATTTCTCCCTCTTCAAGATGATTGTTTTGTTGTGCTTTTTCTGAGAAAGCAGAATTATTAATTTAACCCCTGCAGCAGTCTCAGTTACAAAATGCACATTGCATATGAGATATTCAATGTGCACAGCTGGTGTGACCATTTAAAAAAAATTAGGAAGAAAATAGCTTCTTGGTTTTCAATTTCTTCCCCAAAAGAATTTTAAAAAGGCACATTTTGTTCTGCTCTAATTAGTATGTGTGCCAGTGCATGACTTCCAAAGCAGGCAGATGCTTTGAATGAAGTGTAATGTAGATTTTCATTAATCTTCTTTGGCACAAGACTTTTCTTCTGCTATGTGTATGCAGGAAGTAATGACTAGAAAAGATGAGCAATCACAGGCATTTCTAACCAACTTAAGCTGGCTTTTATAAAGGGCAACACAGGGTCAAAAAAGAATATGGTTTCCTCAGTGTCTGACATCTCTCAGTTTCTGGTTTTTCATAATAATGAAGGGTTGGGGGTAATTCCTTTTTAATACAAAATATCAAATTCAGATATGGGGACTCTAAAGAAATTAAATATCAATGCACTGACAAATGCATGCATTTCAATCAGTTCTAGGACCAACACAAGAGAAAACCACAGATACATTTTCCTGACAGCAAGCAGAGAATTCAGAATTGCATTTCCTGAAACCACTTTTCTGTTTAAAAAAGACTAAGGAGAGTTTTTCCATCTTGCTGGAAATGAAAGCCTATCAGTGAACAGTTTTAGAGCAAAGCTGGAATGACTTTCATCTTTTCCCACCTCAGTTTAGGGATATCCTAGACTGCTTTAGATATGGCTAAAGCAGAAGAAAGCTTGAAGTAGACTGTGCATGTTTTCTCTTTTCAAGCAGCACAGCCAGGTTATTGCTCCAAAGACAAAGATCCCATGTTTGGGGAAAGTCCATGTGCCACAATAAGAACTGATGGTGCTTCAGGCTCATTTGCCAGCAGCAAAACCCACTCTCTTGTCAGGAGAAGACATGAAGAGTGAAAGTCAAACACAAACAACTCTGAATTCAGAGATACTCTCTTAATTTTGAGCACATCCTGAGGGCATGAGTTTTCCACTCTTGTGTTCTCCCAACGAGCATAATTAATTTTTTTTAAATCTGTTGTTATTACCTTTTGCTTTTCTGCAATCTCTTCCATGTCTTCTCTTTTTCTTTCATGAGCCAGTCACTGATTCCTTCTGCACTTCTTCCCCTCACTCATGAGCTTTGCATCTCAGCACTTCCCTGCGCTTGTAAGAAGAGACTTAACAGATTGCTGGTCTATACATGAGATTTGGGGATGAACTCCTGAACTGGAATAATGAGACTGGGAAGTTCATGCTCCCTCAGAGATGTTGACTTGAGCAAACACTGCTGCTCAGCTGTTTGATTTCCACTTTGAGAAGAATCTTTCTCACAATCCTGAGGTCAAAAATGTAGCTTCTTACCTGAAAGCCTCAACTTTTTCTTCAACAAGAAACAGGCCCCTAAACACACTCTGCTGGATAGTTCTGAGCTAAAGATAGCATGTTTGACAGCTATGCACAAGAGAAATTAAAGAAAAAAAAATATTCCTATAATAACAAAATCATTAATTACACAAATGGATTTCTATTTACAGTGCAAGTGAAATGATGACTTAAGAAGATTACAGAGCAACGTGCAATACAGAACATTGCTTTCAGGAAGGGCACAAGCCAAAAACGGAATGAAAATTATATGCAATAATTTGAGATAATACACAGGGGATACAAAAGCAAGTTCTAAAAATGGAAGGAAATGTAGTTCTTTCTGACCTCTGTAAAAACAGGCAAAACCATTAAGCAATGGCACAGGAGCATTAACATTTCCTGACAAAACATTAAAATAACAAAAAGAGGGAAACGTGGGTTTAATCTACTTGAAGTACTACCTTCTACAAAGGCCACAGAGAATAAAACAATACTTTTTCCCTAAAACAACAAGAGGCCTAAGTGGTGAGTATTTCTAGGAAAAAGAAAGGAAAGCTATCTGTTTGGGAAAGCTACCTGCTTTAGGTTGCAGGTTATGATGGTAGAACTGGGCAAAATAATAGGTTTCCCAGAGGCAGGAGGATTCAGAAATTTTATAATATCCATTTCATTTTCTCTTTGCAGAGTAGAATCGGTTCAGCTTTTCTTTCCTTATCTTTATTATGAGTTAATAGGTACACCTACTTCACTGGAGAAATAAGGTCTCATTCTGCTCTCAGATTTGCAGCCCTCTGCATGGAACCACCTCCCTGTGGCTGACAAAACTGTCAGGGAAACTGTGAGCACTTGTCTGAATGCTCAGCTATAAAACATATCAAGGCTCTTCAGTCTTTGCTTTTTCTTCAATGTGAAATTTTAGAGATGAGGGATAGGCAGGTGATAAAGGGAAGAGGACCGGCAAGCTGTCTGGCCTCAGATCTCCTCTGTTTCTGTGTCTATTGGTCTAAACTCTTAAACAGATGACACCTCTCTACTCTCCCCACTGGCAACACTGCTCCAGGAGCTGAAACATCACTTACTGCCCAGAATTTATAAACACACTGCAAGCTGCATTTTGTGTTCACTCCACTGTCTTGTCAACAGTTTCTGTAGCCCACACTGAAGTTGGGCATGATACCCGTGGGCTTTATCAAATACAGGATTGAAATTTAAAAAAAAAAAAAAGAAAAGAAAAGAAAAGAAAAAAACACTGAGAAGTTAAGGCCCAACTAGAGTTTCTCTGGATCATTCAAACAGTAAAGATGAAAAGATGATCACATTGTACCTTGGTTTGCAGTGCTGCTTTGTCTCAGCTACTGTGAAGCTGGCCTTGTTGGCATCTGGACACCCTGGAAGAGCCAAGGACAATTTTGATCTCTGCCCTTAGATATTCTGTTTTGGGCCATCCAGGGTTTTCTGTAGAATTTTTCATTGTGTTAATCCATTAGTGGTTCATTTTATTATATGCATCTGTACCTATTTATCTATTTGTGTAAAGCAATGATAAATCTGTCCATCAGTTAACATTAAATGTAGACACATAAATCAGCATAAAATCACCAGATTCAACCTAAATAAATTGACTACTCAAGCTCAGAGAATATATCTAATATCTGAAGAGGAAAAAAAGAATCTTCTGCAGGAACAGTTCACAACTTTCCTGCAGGTACCTTCACAGATATCAGTCTCTACTAAAAAAATTACTTTAGGTGACACCCATTTTACAACTTTGGCATTAAAAACCCCTGCTAATGACAGTAGATGCATGAATGTCTACTTTAGCTTTAAACTTATTTATGGAAACTATTGATTCAGTAGATTATTCTGGAACAGAACACACCGAGACTGGGTTTCCCTTATTATGGATCTTACCACACTGAAATGATGTAACAAACCAATTAAAGCAAAAACACAATTAGTTTTTCTTGAGGCTTGAGCCTCCTATACAGTAATATCTCATAAATAATTGCAATAATGAAAGAACATACATTACTGTGTATCTAAGTGGATGTGGTTATAAAGGAAAAATCTTGCTTTTAAAGCTGACACTATAACAGTGGAGCGGCTCAGATAAATTGGCTCAGATAAATTATATTTTTTTAGCCAAAAAAACCCACCAAAACCACTCTACAAATAACCTTTGTTTCATAAGGAAAGCATTATATACAACCTTACAGGCAGGAGAGAGACTCATATGAGATAAAAGCTCCAAGGCAGATAAGTCAAGAGAGGAGCAGGGGGATGGGCAGGAAGCGATACCGCCAGGCTGACAGCTCACTTCTTGCAGGAGTATTTTGAATTGTTTCAGTTGTCATTACCTTAAGGAAGTTTTCACTTTGACAGCATAAATATTAAATATTTTTAAAGATGGAAGTTCCAGAGAAACTGTGTGGAATTCTTCTTTTTTTCTTCCATGTAAAAGCAGTAGTCATTGCCTAGACTGCTCACAGGCTACAAAGAGATAAATAAACCTGCACAATGTGACCTTAGAAACCATCAGCTGTGGATCTCATTAATGTAACTCTTAAGTTGAGCTCTAAGGATTTTAGCTCTGACCCTTTGTAATGTCAAATATTTTGGCTATGAGGCCTCCTTAGAGTGCTCCATGTATAAATACCTTTAATGTGCCAAGAAAAAGAGCCAGTCATAACTAAGCGAACAACCAAGAATAACCAAACCACGACAACAATCACCAGAAAAAGCCTTCACATGCTATGTGTTCAATTATCTGCATTTAAAACTCCATTAGGGAAAAATCTTTTAAAGACTCAACCTAAATTTCATTTTTAAAGTGATACTTAGACTATGCAATAACATTCAGGGCAGCAAATGGTGCCCAATTAAAGGGTGAAAGAGAGTAAATAAATATTCTTGTCTGAAGAGTGCAGTATTTCAGTACCCCAGGGCTTTTTGCAAACAAGTGGGAGATTGAGCACCCATACTCTATTTGAATGTTACTTTCCACCCAAAAGCTGATAAAAGAAGTATTTCTTAGACTCCCAAAATGAAGCTGGACAGAACATAAAATAAACAGCAGATAAAATTGCTCTCCTGAGAAGAACCGTGTGACTCATTCTCTGAGCCCAGATGCTCCTGAGCAGGAGGATCCTTCCCTGCACACCTTGTGCAAGCTCAGCTCCTTTCTGCTGGGCTACGATGGCACAGCTCAGCTCTGACCAAGAAGAGAGCTCCTGAGAAGGGCTCTCCTGGTAAAAAACAAACCAGAGTGTGGGAAGCAGAGGACAGCAAAACAAATGAAGCTGCCAGCATCACAGCTGGGCTCAGGAGTGAGTAAGGAAGCAGAGTCGAAGGGAATCCTTGTACTGTGGGAGGGAGAAAAAAAGTCCAGAGAGAACATGGGATGGCCTAAAATACAACTTCAGCAGGATCAGCTCCTACAGCTCTTCCCCAAGAAACACTGAGCACTGCCTTAACTGCTGATCCAGTTGCCCTCAGTGGTGGAGGAGACTCTGTCTGGGGCCAGAGTCAGCCCAGCACAAGGAAGAGTCCCCAGGGACACATCAGGGACAGGAAAGACAGGAACTGGGGATTGGTGCTGGCATCAGAACCTCCAGAGCAGGAGGTAGAAAGGATTCACTCCCCTGGCTGCCAGCCCCCTCCTGAGTGCTGCTCTCCTGGGGAAAAGCCAAGGCTACTTCGTGTTTGCCAGAAGAATGGTCCTGGTTTGAGGACAACAAGAGGTCTGAGAAAAGCCTCCCACCAGAAATCTGAGATTGAAGACATAGAGGAGCAGTAAGAAATCTCACACATCCCACGTGTGGGTAGCTTTGTTTCTGCAGTCAGATCAACCAGTGGAAACCCACTGATTTCAGTAAAATCATGATTTTGTAAACATTGAGAATGAATAGAAATTAGTGCTGTAAAAATATTAAAAAATATGAAAATGCAAACTGACAATTTTTATTACTCAGAGGCAGTATAGTTACATTTCAAGCATAAGAAAAGACAATTTATCAAAGCCCCAGCCCCAGCTGGAGAATTCGTGACTTCTGGAATACAAACAGTAAAATCCTTAATGAGACAAGTACCACAGCTAGAAACGGCTGCTTCAGAAATACCCGGAGCAGCCACACTTACCCAATTAGTGATCTGGCAGGAAAGTGAGCACATTCCCCCATTCAGCTCTACAGAAGAAAAATAAATATTTAATGTATGTAAACTCAGTCACTGACTGATCATTAAACATTACCCTAAAGAAACAGGAATATCTTATATACTCACACACCTTTTTTTTTTCAGCTTTTCTCCACATATTTGTGAAGATTAAAGAACTTTCGTAGGATTTAAATTCAGACCTCCAAGTTTCCATGAAATAGCTTTGTGTGGTTACTGTCTACACTAGAGTACTGCAAATAATTATACCTAAAATATAATTTACGAGCGAGAAAAATAAAATTTCCTGTGATGCTGAAAACCCCTACATTTCCTGCAGGGTTTTCTGGGGAGCTGGGAAAAATATTCTTCTCTTCTCTTTCTAAAGTGCAGCTTTGCTTTTCGGAGGAAAAGGAACATTTCACTTCCACACCTGAGGGAAGGAGGCACCATGGGCGGTGGTGGGTCAGGAAAGTGTGGAGCCAGGTCAGGCAGGGATGGGCAGCTCTGCCCACTCCCAGCCAGCAAAGCAGAGGCCAGCCCAGAGGGACTGAGGAGCTGCCCCTTCTCACGGGTGTCAGCTTGCAAGCTGTGGCTGGCTGCTGTACACCTCATTAAATGTTCCCAGAGCTTCTCAGAAGTGCTGATGTGTGTGTCAGCTCTGCTCCTTGGGAAAGGAGAGGCTGCATCATTAGTGGCTTTCTGCTACAGAAAGGAAGAAAAAGACGTAACGCCCCTTCAGCACAGACATGACTCAAAATGCTGAAGTTTTCAGGACACCAGCTTTTCACATCAAGAATAAAAAATGTATTCTCGGTGAAACAATAAGAAACATAAAGAAATGGCATCAGGAGGTCAACATATACTCCTGAGGTGGCTGCTACAACAACCACGTGCTTGGACTGTACCTCACCACTCACCTTCAGAGCCAGCCTCCCACCAGCTCTGCAGGACTAGCCTACCATGGACATCCTCTGCCTGCAGATCCTGCCACACCAAAGCCTAAACCCCAACAATTTCGTGCAGACTAAATTAAAATAGAACTTAATCTTTTATTAATATTCTTGAATTAATATTACCTTCAATTATCACTGAGTGTCAAAAAGAAGTCCCTCTCCTATACCAGGGTGTCCATGACACTGTCTGACCCCACACAGCTCTGAGAGCCAGGGCAGCCATCCACACCCCAGCAGCAGCACTGCTCTTCCCACTGCAGCAGCTACAACACCTTCCTTACAGCCCCAGGGGAGTTTGCTGCTTCAGGCTCTTTTTGTTTCATCCAGAGCACGATGAGCTTTAGATTAATCATATGGTGATTAATTACTCGCACGCTTTCTGGTTTGGATTCAGCATAGCAATCAGCTCCTCACAGCAGCACATTCCTGAGCTCTGAAGTTGGGGGATTACCTGGCACTGGCTGCACAGGTACCACATTCCTCTGTACATTCCTCATGTGTTCAGATTCTGTTCCTGGAGCAGAATGGGATGGCCTAAACATGGCCTTGCATGGAAGAGGCAAAAGTCATCCCATTAATGCATCAGCACTCTGCACTCAGCACCACGCAACAAGGGGTATTTTTAACATGTATTAAAATGTAACTTTTTACCAATGTTGTTGAATCAAGAGGCTGATCCAACAACATTTGTTATAAATAATAAATATATTTGGCCAGACAATGTATTTTGAAAGCAAAATTGTCTTATATACACAAATACCTATTTTAGAATAAAATATTTCATATCATTGAGCAGAGGCTCAATGGGTAAAGACAAAAATAAAATTATGTCCAACTTAGCCACGCAATATGGGGGAGATACTG
Organism: Leptocoma aspasia; assembly: GCA_013399835.1. Taxonomy (NCBI): domain Eukaryota; kingdom Metazoa; phylum Chordata; class Aves; order Passeriformes; family Nectariniidae; genus Leptocoma; species Leptocoma aspasia. The sequence continues at coordinate 437,296 of VXAX01004303.1, read as the reverse complement.
CTTGTACCTCAGGCTCAGCTATAGAAAAATTCCCATTAGGCCCATAGGTGCACAGGCAGAGGATAGCAGGCCCATCCTTCCGAGGAGCAGTGAACTGACAGCTCCAGGAAGGACAGATGTTTGTCCCTACATAAGCCCAGACGTGTCTGGTCAGACCCAAGACCATCAAACCAAATAAATGACCTTTGGCCATCCTCCAATAAGTAACCAAAAGAGAGAACCAGCATAGGGAAAACAGGAAGTGATTAAAGTTCTGTCCCAATATCCAGGAGCTTGTGGTTCAGACCAGCTCAGCCAGAGGAGGTATAACAGTATTCAGGTAAAGAACCTGCAATTGTAACTTTGCCTTTTATGGGTTTCTGAAAGTTGCTTAAATCCCAAATGTTCTTTCTAATTAGCATGTATTTAAATATGCATGAATCCATCTACACTCTTGCTTTGTCTGGGGCCTTGGGGGTGGCAGAGTGCAGAGTGTCTTCTCCCATTAGTTTCTAATAGTAAGTTACCATTTTTGTGAATTATCTGTTAGAAGCAACTCTTCTTTTTTTAGTGTTGAAAACAAAACCCAAAATGGAGGTTAACTACAAACCTGTGAAATCTATTGTCTGATTGACATTTTAAGAAAACCACTGCTTTTTACTTCATTCATGCTATTTTCCTGCTTTAGGACTGCAGAGCTGGAGACCCTGCATCACCACAAAGCTTTAAATTTTTATTTTATTTGTAGGCAAAGCATCCTTGAGTCCTACACAGTGACACTTTCCCAATCTATCTCCGCCTGCTCACTCGGTGCCATTTCCCCAAGATCTGATACAGTATTTGAGCAGAGACATTGCCAGCGTAATTTTAGAAGTTTCCCTGGTAACCACTGCTGACATCTCTAACTCAAAATTTAAGAGTACAGCTCTCTGTAGCACCCTTACATGGCAAAGTGCCTCGCATCAGTTCGGCTCAGGAACCTCGCAAACGACAATTCAATTTCTTCTGCTGTTCACAGAGTTAAGGTACATGCCCACAGACATTCCTTTCACTTAAAGAAAGCTGCCCTCACCTTCCCCAGTCTGCAGAGAGGGAAAAGGCACAGATGAAACCCTCAGAAAGTGATTCAAAGAAGGGAAAGTGAGACTGGAAAGAGGTAGATGCTGGAGAGAGAGCTGCTAAGAGACACAAGGGAAGGGAGGAGCTCAGAAGCAGCAGCATTTACAAGGCAACAGGAACACCTGAAATGTATTGAGCTGGCAAGAGAGAACTGAAAACAAATGATTTTACAGAAATGAAGAAAACAATGAAAAAAGGGGAAATAGTATTTCTTTAATCAGTCCTTCAGTATATTTTCTGGAGGATGCTCACCTTCCTCTCCAGGTCAGGGAGGGAGGTAAAAGGAAAAGAGGGTCACAGTGAGATGCTATTGAGGACCCCTGTGTGCCTCAATGCTTTATCTCTGGGCATGGATGCTTTCCCTTCAGTGAGTCTTACAGACAGCCAGGCCACACTCCTACCTTGCAAATTATTTTAGAAGTAATACCTTTAATGAACAGTACTCCCATGCCTGTCTAGACCCTGTAGTCCTTTTCTGTGACCCTGCTGCTGTGAGCTTTCCCCACTCCTGTTCATCCCAAAGGCTCATCCTGTTCCTAGGCTCCTGCCCATTGTTCAGGGCCCTGTGAGTCCTCTGGGTCTGGGCTTATCCATCATCTAATGCTTTGGAATTCTGGTCCACAGCAGGCTCTTACTGTTATATGATCATAGGTCAGGGTGAGACAAAGAGAAGAATGAATACCAAGAGACACGAATAAAGAACCAGGAGAAAAATCACTTTGAATAGAGAATATTGCCTTGTCTTCATCCTCCCATTTTCCCAGGTACATGAGTGCATATTGGAAGAAATCTCCAGGAATATATTTTGCCCCTCACACATATTATTACTTTTGTTTTAACTCCTCAGGGACTGGAGTGCTGTGATTCAGCACAAGGTGTTAAAAGGAGATTTCTTGGGCACCACTCACCACTCTGGGCCCCATCTTTCCTCCCATCCTTCATCTCCCAAGTTTCAGTTTCTTTGACATAGAATCTCTCCCTCTATTTGTGTATTGCTTATCACAAATGAAGTCCAGTTTCTTGTTTTGGAGCTGACAATGAAGAGAAAGAAAAAGCAGTAAATAATAAAGCTAAGGGCAGGATAATTTAAGAAAATGCTGGAGAATCCCTGTTGATTAACCTGCATTGTACAGGAAAACCTAGGGAGTGTGGTGCTCATTAAGGTGTAAGGTAAAATAGACAATCCAAAAGGATGGAGGAAAGGAGAAATCCAGCTGTTTGGGCCCTTACTACAGCAAAACAACAACAACAACAAAAAAAAAACCCCTCAAAAACAGAGTCAAACCACAGTGCCAATCAAGGACAGGGAAAAAAAAGGAACAAAAAACTAAAGAATGTGTATAGAAACAGTAGAGTGGGGTGAAGTAGAGACCAGAGAGCTCTAACCCATTACAAAAAGAAAATGCTGAGGCAGGGAACTAACACTGCCACTACAGAGGTCACCAGGAAACTGCTGGGGGAGGGGAAGGAGGAGTGAGGAGGCATCACTGAGACAGAATTCACCCTGAAAGGGTCAAAAATAGTTACTGCCAAAGCAGGTTAGCTATAATTAGTGCATGGGAACAGACAGTAAAAGGATTGTGATGCTAATGTCTGGGATTTTTGAAAGTATTCAGAAAGCTTTTTGTTCTCCACCACTTGAAGCCCCTCATTGTCTTTGCATCCCAGGTTATTGATGGTTTCAACTACAATTCTGAATGCAGAAGGAACACAGAAATTATTCTCTCTTGCTGCTCTGGCTGAGCTCAGCAGCCCTTCAGAGTGAGAAGCAGGCAATGTCTTCATGGATGAACATTTCCCCCTCTAAAATTTCTGAGCCAGGTACCACAGCCCCAAGCTTTCAGCATTCCCTCAGAATCCTTCAACGTGTTTTTTCTTAGATGACTAGACGTGAAAATGTGCTCTCCACTCCTATTATTACATTACTGTGCCTTCTTTTCCTCCACTCCTTTATTTTCTAACTGCTTTAACATGTTTGAGAACAAGCAGCGCATGAGAGTGCAACTCACACTTTAACAGACATCCACAAATTTAGACTTGAATTACACTGCTGGTGCCATGCTGTGCAGCTGCTGGGGGGAAACTAGGCCAGTATGGAGTAGTTACTGACAGAAGAGATTTTCCTGTAATGGTACTGTTAGGTACAATTCAAGGGTCAGCATCTCCACTTTCCAAATATCTATGAAGAGGCACAAACCCCCTCAGTCTAGCTGCATTCCAATATTGCATAAAATGAAGACCAAGCAATTTATCTTCCAGAAAATCTAGTCTCATCACCTGAACTTCATGGGATATAACTGTCTTGGCTGCAAAACCACAAACTCAGGAGCATATGAAAAATCTAAATTTTACTTTCTGCACTTCCTACACTATTGGACATCTCTCTCCTTCCTCCTGCACTGGCCTAAAACCAAACATAACCTTCCAACAGCATCTGACAGGGCTAAGGGAGCCACAGGTTAGGACCTGAACTGAAACAGATCTAAGCTAGACTGACCTTTTAACTCTGCTTGCAGGTATCATCTGCAAAGTCCAAATCAAGTCTTCCTAACAGAAGACACAATCCAGCAACCTTGGCAGTGAATCTAGAAGAAATTTTGGCCTTTCCCCCAGGATAATGGATAAATTTGCTCCAGGCTTTAAATCTTTCTCTGTGGTACGGAGAAGGCAGGAGAAGATCCTCAGAGTCCTCAGACCAGATCCCATCAGAATCATCCATGAGGATGATCAGGACCAAAGAACAAATTTCCAGCCAGGAAGTTTCTGGTCCATATTCTGATGAGTAGAATCTGCAGCTGCAGACAGAACAGCTCTGAGGTTTACCCTTCATCACCAGCACATTTCCACAATTTCTGAACATTTTCTTACCGAGCCTGATGCTCCAGGGCATCACAGCTCCTATAGTTCTTCAACATTTCACAAAATGCAAGTGATTGCAAGGCTGTGGATGAGCTGCTCTGTCAGGGTAGTGAGGGCAGCACAAGCAAGGGCTGGGTGATAGAGTTCTTCCCTGTTTCCTCTTCAGAGCTGGGAATTGCTCAGCGTCTTCCCACCCTGGGAAGCTGCCACCCCAGAAATCTGCCTACAGCCTCTGCTAAGGTAGCCCAAGCTGCAGTGGTGCCCCAGCAGAGCTGTTTCATGCAGCTACAAGATAGGTTTTTAAATAACACAGTCCTTCACTATCCTTCCTCACTGCTCAGCAAAATTTACTACCTGCTAATCACCAGCTGATTACAAGGTTTTCCTTAGTCGGCTGGAAAACCCAGCAGTGTGAGTGGGCCATTTTTCAGAGCTCATTAGGCACTCTCAGAGCCCAGCATCACACCAGGACACCAACAGAGGCAGGACAGCAGGAGCTGAGGTTGCTGCCAGCTGCTCAAAAACTCTCCCTGGATTCTGCAGCTGCAGAGCTGAGGGTACCTCACCCCAGCTGCTCCCAGGTGTCCCCAGCCCTGGCCTGACCTGCAGCTCACCTTCCCAAGGAGAAAGGAGGCTGTGCAGGCACCTGGGGACGGGGCAGGAGGGAGGGGAGGCACAGCTCCATCGCTCCCACGCTCTTTGCACAGCAAACGTGACACAAAGCTCAGCCACAGCTTTGCTGCTCCTTCTCATGGATCCACCAGCACATACACCACATCGAGCCCACGAGCATAAATCCATTTGTGTTATGGTGTTCCTAAAGCCCTGAATGAAAGAGGGGCTTTTTTTACCCACACTGGGAAGGTATTTTGTCACACTAGCGCGCAACACGAAATGCAGAGATGCAGTTGAGCAAAGGCAAAGAAGAAGCAAACTTTATTTTGGTTTTCACATTATATAGAGTTTTGGGAACGACCATCGATTGGAAGGTGAAGTTACATCCTCTCCAACCACACTGGTCAATGACAAAGTCCATCAAACCTTTCTCCTCCCAGGAGAAAGAATGAAAAACAAAAAGACAGAAAAACATGTGCATGTTTACAAAAGTACAGTGTGAGAAACTCCATCACAAGAATGAAAACATCAGAAGGCTGAAAATGAGAGTGACAGTGTTTTTTGCCATAAACCACTTCAGACCAAAGCAGCAGGTAAAGGAAGGGCAAAGACAGAGCAGCCAGGAGAGATTAAGGTCAGTGAGATGATACACAGGACCCTGCACTGCTCACCAACCTTCTCCTAACTCATTCCTTTCCCAGAGAAAATCTGTCAATGCCTTACCACTCGACTAAGGTGGAACCTTAATTAACATTTGCAAATTATTTTCATATCCCCAGGTAAGAGGTGAAATACAAATATGTGGCATTATAAAAGAATTATAAAAGAACAGCCCTTACGCCTGAACTCCCTGAACTAGTAGTGCAGAGTAAAAGGAATTACTTAGAGAATAAAGAAAATAGTAAAACCCAGACTTTGAAATGTCATCTGCATTTTTGACCTCAGAAATATGAAAGTATATTTAGCTGGGACATTTAAAGAATGCCAGAGCCTTCCATGTTAGCTTTACCTTTAGCCAGAACAGGACAGAGGTCATTGTTCACTGCATCAGAAGATGACTTGTTAAAGTGCAAAACCCTTCTCAGAAAGCACTGTGTTTTGAACATAACATCCTCGACTACTTATTAAAGTTGCCAGTTAAACAGGATTGCAGATAACAGGCTCTGGCAACCAGCAAAGCCAAAGGACAGGCAGATTTAAAGTGACTCTGAACAGCGACCTGCAGAGATCAGCCCACTGCTCACAAGAGATTCCTGGGGGCACTGGGCTTTCTTTTTGAACTAGGTTTGAACCAGCAGCTAATGGGAGAGCTTTCCTGCATTCCTCCTTTATAACTAGGTACAAGCAAATGGGAGACAATGACAAATGACATTCAACTGTAACATCTTCTTTTTCTATTATTATTAAAAAATGGCTTTTGTGAATGCCTTTGGGGTTCCACATTCTCCAGGGCAGATTTCTGCTCTACATCACACAAGTATAAATCTGGAATAATGTCAGTGAAGTCAAAGGAAATATTTGGGCATTACACAGACAATTGTGAGCAGAACTGGTCAAAATTGATCCAATTACAAGAAGGGACAAGCAGATATTCTGCCATTAGTTAAGGGGTGAGGGGAGCACAGTAGGCTGCACATTGTTTTGATCAAACTTGACTTTATCACACGCAAGCTGGAGGCTTTAAGGCACGTAAAACTACTCCCCAAAATATTAAAAAATAGTTTCATACATTCTATACATTTTTTGCATTTCCTGCCCTAAGGTACCAGTTTATATTTCCAATAACCATATGTACATGAATCCTAAATTACATGGCAAGCAGAATTTCAGTTTGGTGGAACAAGCCATGATCCAGGTAACTGCTAATGTCAGAATGAGTAAGAGATCTCTTGATCTTAATTGCTGTTAAGAGTTCACACCCATAAACACGGATGTTTATTTCCTCTCCTCATGATTTGTCTGGCTTCCTATTTCAACTGGGAAACATATGGAGAGGTAAAACATCATCTGCTGTGATACACACATTGTCTGGAAGGAACTCTAATGTTTCACATTAATGCTGTCTCATTCACAAGCCAGATCCTATTCTAAGTGAACTAAAATCCTCAATAATTGCCTTAAAGCCTTGCTTGACACCCTTGTGACCACGAGTCAACAGTCCTGAGTCTACCATTTGCTTATGAAATTAAAGCATAATAATACCTACATTGCCTGGACTCATCCTCTGTGAAGCATAAATGGGCAGATGAAAAACTTTCAGGTGTGCAAGACAAGTAGGTAAATATTAAGTAATACTCAAAAATGCCTTTACATGACACAACCTTATGACACTGACAGTGCTGCAATTAGCAATAACAGTTCTGACCTGGAGAATTTCTGTGAATTTGCAGCTTCTTCTCATTCTACCTTCAGCCTGCAATAGACTGCATAGACTAATGTAAGTTTGAGTAAACCAAATCCAAATAAATTCTAATAAAATAGAGTTTTAAAGCAAAAAAAAACCCAAAAAATTTCCTCCTCCTCCTATTTTTTCTCTGCATACCTGATGTCTATTCCATCTTGTGCTCCTTCATACGATGCATCTTTCCTACAGAGTTAATTTTGATCACTCAGACTCAGCCAGCTGTGTGGCAGCTTTCAAGCTTTGATGCACCAGGCTGTAACTTTGACAGAGCAGCCAACAAACTGACCAAGTTGGCATGACAGAAACACAAGCTCAAATTAAATCCTGTTGACTTAGCAGGAGGCTGTGAGGAGCAACCCCTGAGCTGGCAGTCAGGCCCCAGCAGCTCACTGAACCCACTGACCAGAATATTCAACAGCTTGTCTAAGAAACCTCCTCTCTAAACAGACATTAATCCCTGCTTTGGAAAAGTTCCCTGCTAACCCTGAGATTACTGACAAGTTTATTTTCCAAAGAAAATATTTCAAAATACAAATATTTGTTCCTCTTTTTCCATTCTTAATACTTATTATCTTTTTAAAGATTTTCATACTCATTAAAATAACAAGATCAGCTGTGCTTGGTTGAAGCTCTCTGTATTCACCATTCAGTTCCTCAGCTTACCCTAGAGTCTGCAGACAGTAGATTTTAGAGGCAAGACTCAGGTCTCTCTCTGCAGTCACACACTGGGATGCACACAGCAGTGGGGTTAAATTATAATTACTGCAGTAATTAAAGTAATCCCCCATAATGAGAGAACATCCCGGGAAATTAAATAAGCTGACACAACAGAAAGTTTCTTATTCCTTTATGCAAATGAATTCAGGTAACCATAGCCTAAAATTTCTTCCATTGTGGGCACACATCTGGTGTTTCATCAATTTTGAGAAATAAAGTGTTTTCTTCCCTTGGCTGCAGCTCCTCACTGGTTTCTCTGGGTCAAATAAATCTCCAGAATGGAAGATGAAGCCCGTGGCTTGGGTTATATATAACAGAAGATTCACTGGGTTGACCTTACCTCCAAACAAACACTGAAAGACATTTTTCTCACTGAAGGACAAAATACAGACACAGAGGCTGAGGATTTCTTTTTCTTCCCAGCTGTCCCCTTCCCTTAAAATGTCTGAACCTTCATGAGCAATGACTCTGCACCCCACGGAATGGAGCCACAGGGCCCCCTCCTCCCCCAGAGCTGCTCCTTGGGAAGTGCACTGGAATTCACTGGAAGGGAAGTTTAAATTTCAGCTTTGCTGATGACCTATTGCATTTTACTGAAGGATTTGCATATACATAAAAGTCTGCCAGAAAATAAACAAATGCTGTATCAATCGAGCTTCCCAAAAGCTGCAACAGTGTGACTGGATACCAATAATCCCACTTTTCTGAGAATGCTGTTACATTGCTAAGAAAGAACAAAGCCAAGTGCTATAAAAACACATCAGAAAGCCAAATCCCATTTTTTTGCAGCCTTGTACCACACCAGTGTTCTCAGACACCAGCCATTTTTCTTGATTTACCCAGACCTCTCAGGTGTTTCTGCCATTCAACAATTGCTCCTGGCCAATTTTTGTTTTCTCCCTTCCAGACCACAGTCAGCAGCATCCTAGACTGTAACTTTGCTTTATAGCCTCAGGCCAGTTATGAAACCAGTGCATTGTTGCAGTGAGAGATAAATGATTCCACGGTACCAAGGAGCAGAAGGGCTTGGGAAAAGCTGTCCAGCTCTGAAAAAAAACCCCAAGCATGCACATATTCCAGAAGTGATGGGAGAAAGGTGTGTTTTTCCTACACAGAGAGAGATCCATGGGATGCCCTCTCCTATTGCCAGGTTTACTTGACACAACAGGCACAAAGCAGAAAATCTGTGCCTGAAACAGAGGAGATGCTGCCAGAGATGCTCTCTGAATCTCATCTGGTCACAGAAAACCGCACAGAGTCACAGAAAACTGCACAGATTTCGAGAGCTGACCAAAGAGCCTGAAAACTGGCCTTGGAATAGGAGAGTCAAATAGAATCAGTGAGCTTTTTTAGCAAAGGAGAGGTGAAAGTTCACCCAATTAGCTTAATAATCCCACAGAGAAATGGTGGGAGCTTTACTCCTGTGACCCAACAGCTGGATGCTCTTCTGCAAGATGAACTTCCTTGGAAAACCTCTCTGGTGTGGTGTGTTCAGGATCAAAATGACATTTTGGTTGCCTATTCATGGGATAGGCAATCCTGCTGAGTTTTCTCTCTTTGTCCCCATGAAACACGCTCTGCTTCAACAAAATCTCATCTCCTGAAATCCTAATCATTGCTTTCTCCTTGGCAAGATGGCTTAGTTCTGAGTTGTTTCTATAAACTTCTGAAGGACCAACTTGGATTTCTTAAGGCAGGGGAGCAAAGTGGGGATATGCACTCTCTATTTCCACTGATGGAAAGGGATGCCTGAACAGCAGCTTGGATTGTATGAATGTGCTATTTCCAGTTATTAACATCTATGGTACAGCAAAGAAAAACAGACAAAACTGGTGCAGGGATATGGGACACAATTCAATAAAAATGTTCCTAACTCTAGAAACAGATCAGCAACACACTCAAATAGGTTTCTCCACTCTGCACAGCCTTTAATAGCACTCCCTATAGAAATTTATTTCCTAGATAAGCATATTTTTTTAAAAAAAATAACACTAATTCTATTCTGACAATTTTTGTGTTTAAGTAGAAAATAGAACTGCTACATATTCATTAGACATGGAACAAGTCTAAGTGTTTTGCCACACCCCTAATATTTATTTTAGTCTCTTTTTTCCCCATAAGAAGCAACACAATTTTTCAAACCATCAGTTCACATTACTAAAGTGGGAAAAAAAAAATCCCAAAACATGATAGGTGAAAATGAAACACACAAGGCCTTAATTCAGTGAGTAATAACTTACATAATTTAATAAAACAGGACAGGAGTCCTCTCACTGATGTCAAAAGAAATAATCACATGCTTTAAGTTAGCTCTGTACCCATAGATCTAGCTGCCATTTCCCTTTGATTCTTACTTGGAGGGAGGATTACTGGAAAATTGTTGTCCCCTGTTGCTCTCCCCATCTTTTGCTGGAGGTTGTCAGGACAACAGATTGAGACACAGGGTTTTCTCCCAGCATTCTGGTTTATTTGCACCACGTTACACACCAGCCTATGGCTGGGACAGATGAGGTGAACACACGCTTCTTTCTGCCAGCACCGTCCTTGGGAATCCTGAGTAGTAAATGAAGTGAGCAGTAAATGAAGAGGTTAAAGCCAGGAATGTCTCTGTGTATGCAGCAGCTGGGTGAAATTAATCACCTGGACAAGAAATCAAGAGTCTGCCAGTGCCCTTTGTGAAATTAAAGAGTATAGAGTAAGAAACTGTACACAAAACAACTGAGCACAGCAGCAGTGAGGTTTAACGCAGCCTGGATGTTATTTTACCAAAAGAGCAATCTGCATAGCAAAGATTACTGAGAATTACTCCTGCTTCTAAATACATTTGGTGTTTGTACAAAATGTTCCATTTCCACTGGGAATGCCTACTAGGTACCCGCAGAACTTGAAACAGTTTTGTGATCCCTAGGACAGCCAGCTGCAGGAAATGATTTACTGTGAACACACCACTCACAAGAGTAAGTTATGGCAAGGATTGACTGCAATTTCATATAAGCAAAGCAAAACACTGCCTTTTGAAGGGCATCAGGAAAACTATCTTTTCAACTGCTGAAATGAAAATAAATGCCTTTTTTTGCATCCGCACACAGTAACAATCTCTCAAGCATTTCCACATAAAAGCTTCTTAAGCTTTGAAATGGCATTTTTAAGCTAATTGTTCTGTGCTAAAAGAAACAGAAAAAGCAGTAAAAAGTGTGTTCCTTCTCTTTACGTTTTCTCCATTATAACACTTGATGTCTTTTCTTACATAATTACCACAACCGAGTTCATCTACTTTAAAAATATAAGAACTGAAATATGCATTTACCTTTTGCTGTTCTTTTTCTACCCCACTCCTTTTAAGCTGTAAAATCATGTTCTGAAGCCACTAAAAGTAGTGTGACATCTGTGAAATGATGCATTTTGTTTCTAATGCATGCACTCAGCTGCAGATTTGACTTTGAAGTACTTAATTCTGAAATATCTAAAATAATCCCATGTCCCAGGGAAATGGCACTGAAGCATTCAGAACCACGTCTTTCTTACAAAAGGGTCATAGTGAGAAAGGGACCAGACACACCTCATCCTTTTCAGTTCTGCTTTGTTACCAGCTTTCCTGTCCCCCAGAAACCACACAGCCTCTCTGCTGCACACAGCCCCAAGGCTCACATGTCCCCAGAAAGGAATTCAAAAGACAGGATAAGAAAAGTTTTAGGATGAAGTGTCTCAGACAGTAGATAAGGTAATGGGATGCAGAGTGGAAAGGCCAGACACAGAGCTGTAACCTAAAACGAATATGTCTGGTAAGAAGAAGGCTATTTTGTGTTTATATTTCAATTTCCATAGCCTCATTTTTTGTCCTCCTCATTCTGCTCCTGTGAATGTCTGGGCAAGCCACACAATCCCCTTTGGAGCCCAGGGTTTGAACAGAGGATTGCTCCAGCATCCACAACACACAGAGCAATGTGACATGGAGAAGCTGGGGAGAGGCTGCAGCTTTGATTTAAGCCACTTCTTGGAGCTAGAGGTGAGGAGGGAAAAGGATTAAAGTCCCAGACACTCACACCCATACAAAAACATAAGGTGTTTCTCAGGCAGTCATGCTAAGACTTTCTCTGAACCACGGCACTGTCTCCAACACTTCCCCAAAACGAGTATTGCAAAATATAGGCTTTTTTTCTTGCAAAGTCCTTTTCTTCTTCAGCACTGCAACCACCCACTGCCAATTACAAACCTCTTGCTTTGCCTGTTTACACTTGTATGATCTTAGCAGCTGATGACAGAGACAGAGATGTGGCATCTCCTCACCCAGAGAAGACATAAGCATTCACATGATAAACTTGCTTGCCTCACATGCCTTTAATTATTGGTGATTTACTTAATCGGGCCTCACAAAGAAGAGAATTAAACCCATGGCTATTAGAAACAATGACTGCTTTTTAATAGAGACAATAATTTTGCCCAGGCTGGCTGAATCTATTCACTGTCTCTGTGATTTCCCTCTGGCTGTATATTGCAGTCACACCCTCACATGCTCACTTTGCTTCTGTAAGGCCTTTTTAATAAAATTAACACCACTGGAAACTCACTCCTTGACTCTGCCAAGCAAATAGAATGACCCTACTCATTAGAGTCAGGGAGCCATTCATGCACAGAGTAGCAAATTCACCATCTAGTAAAATAAAAAAAGTAAGGTATCCCAAAATTGGAGGAGTTATTCAAAGTTTTACTCTGCTGGCAGCAGAAATATATTATGAAGTGAAAACTACCATTTAAATAAGGAAGAAAGACAGCCAGCTAGGCAGAGTGAGACATTAAAGTGAGACAAATTCTGAAGCCCTTGTTAAACTCAGAGAAGCAGCAGCAGCACTGGAGCACTCAGGGCCAGGCTATGGTACCACACTTCCATGGACTGAAGACCACACTGAAGGCAGAAATACTCAGCTCAAAAAGCAGGACACACTTTTGCATCAGGACTTCCCCCATGGACAATACTCATTTAAATGAGACAACTCTCAATCTCTGTCACAGGTATATTTTAAATGGCAAACCACAGACATGCACATTTCCTGGCCAGAGTACCATAAAATTCCTATTAACTACCATTTGCTTCAGCTGCAATCTCAGTACTAACTCTTCTGGTAATCCCAGAAATATTGTATACACATTTTTCCTCTTTAATGCTGAGATATCATGACTGTGATATTGATGTAATGTTGAGATATCATGACATAACCAAGATCTAGGATCATGGGATATTTTCTTCTAACAAGAATACATTTTGCTGCGGATATAGCCCAATTCTGAAGTCTGGTAGCCCTGGGATGAGCATGTTAGTAAGAAAAAGGAAGTTAAAACTAGTATTTCCCTAGGTTCCCATGGGAACACAGTACCTCCAAATCTGGACAGTTTCAAGATACTGGGTTAAACACTTATTAAAACATAACTAAAAGGCTATTCCTGAACTTTTCAGCAGCTTCCCAGTTACTATTCACTGGAACTACAGGCTCAGGGCACAGAGAACCCTTAAAGCACAGGGGGAACTTGGGAAAAAGCATGCAAGTGAGGCCCAGCACACAGGAAAAGCACTGGGAAGTAGCCTGAGGAGTTGGAATGTTTCAACAGATAGCTCAAGTGTTTAGGAATGGAATGGAGGTGACACTCACCAGTGCTTACTGCATGATGTGTTCATGGCTTTATTGCACTCTTCACACTGTGTTTTCCAAGAACCCTTCCTGCTGCCTGCCATGGGTTTATCCAGCCAAACACACCTGCTACCCAGCTGCTGAGGGAAACACCTTCTGTAGTTCAACCCAAGTTACGTAAGAAGTTTGTCATTAATTTGAGATAAATTCTGACTTGATTTCTGATGCACTGGGGAAGATGAGAGGATTCCAGGAAAAAAGGCTAATGCTGGTGAATTGGTGGACTTGGCACTACTGGGGTATCGATCTTAAAGGTCTTTTCCAACCTGAATGATTCTGTGCAGATTCCTGAACAGCTGCATTCCATCTCTCCCTATGCTTTCCATATGCATCAGGACTTGCAGCCTAAACCAGAACTTGTTGATGTCCACAAGATGCTTTTTTTAATTGCCATTTCATTCCTATCCAGTGACTAAACTATGGAGCAGATCCTGTCTTCTCAGGATCACAGATCTGTTAGCAATAATTACAACAGACCAATTGCAAGCTAACCAAAAAGCTGATGGAAATAGAATTCTTTTGAAACTGAAAATATCAGGGGCTCTTAAATGGAATAGCAAGAAAGGCTTGGTGAGCATTAAACAAACAGATGAGATTAAAAACGTGTTAGACACTTACAACACTGTATCCAAATGTACCCTATTAATAGAGAGAGTTCTCAATTGCACTGATTTTTAAAGAAACAAATCCCTGAAGATTAAAGAAGCAGACTAATAGAATTATATCTACTGTGCTATTTTTCAAAAATCAGGAAGATAAATAAAATGAGAACCTAATCTAGAAAACCATTGGGATAACACAAACTAGGAAAATACAGATTTGGACAATAAGAGAAGCTGTGTTTCAATTAAAGACTTTGATCATTCCAGATAAGTATACTGGAAAATGAAATTTTCTGCTTTATTTGATTTCTTTAGGAAATAATATCTTTCTTCTCTATTTCTATCCAAAGTACCAGAAAACATGCCCCAAAAAGAAACAAAAATCTCCCACTGTTACCTCACTGGACACAAGCTTTTCTCCCATCCCTGAAGTCAGAATTTCTTGTATCCATTACTTCATCCATACTGTACTTTAAATGTGCTGCTGCTAAAGTGCTCTAACATTTCGATTTACTTGTGCTATTTTCAACATTTCCTTTAAGTTCTTTACAAGAATATACAAAGGAAGAAAACTGTTTACTGAATAAAACAAAGTCTATCCTCCTCCTAAACAAAACCTTCATTAATCTTGCACAGACCCCAATTTCTTATTATATAGAAAACAAAAATAAATCCTATAGATGTTTGGAAGGGTATCCTGCAATGAGAAACTTCAGGATATTTATTTCATTTCTTAAACTGCAAGTAAGTTTGGAACCAACACTTGGTGTACCACCTTTTTGTAAGATACAGGCACAAACCAATCATCTTAAGGAATTGTTCATAATTAAAACTATTCCCTTAGGCTGACATTTCAGACTTATCTCAAAATACTAGCACCTTCATATACTGCATTCTAGGAACATTTGACTGGAGAACAATCTGCATAGGAAAAACTATGGTAAAATGGATATATCCTGAAATGAATTTCAACAAAGCAAATTGCCACACCACACTCTTGGGTCCTTTAAGCCATGACAGACTTGTCACCATGGTATTTATTTCACGATTTGATTACCAGCTGCATAAGAAAAAGAAAAATTTTTGGAGCACGTTTATCAGACATTATTGTATGTAATTTTTTATTGATGAATTCTCAACAGCAGCCATATTGCACCCTGAAAGTTCTTTAAAAGTCTATAAAAATTTGGCACCAGTTACAGTGTGCAAGAAGGAAAATAAACAATGAAGAAACAGTTGGCACTGAATATTTTCAGTGCACATTCTAACTCCAGGAAACAAAAGAACCATTTCTCTTGTGTTGCAGTTTGTCACCTTCCCAGCAGAGACTTGTAGATTTACACAGGAGGCAAGACAATCCCAATCCAATCTGAAAACATCTCAATCATTCAGTCTTTCTCCTCGACCCAACTTATCACTTATCCTCACAGATCACAGCAGTTTCACCAGGATGCTCTGTCTTCAATTTTTTCCGAGCTGGCTCTCCCAGGAGCAGGGCTGTGCAGTGCTCCAAGGACTGAGCAATTTCATCAATTGTCCACTTGTCTTCGTGCAGGGCGTGCTCCTCCAGCGTGAACGGCCCCTGCTTGGTGCGGGTCAGCTCCTGCACTGTGGCACAGGTGGAGAGCTCTGGAGCAAAGGAGGAAAGAGGGATTGGACAAAGTACATGGATTAACTTTAAAAGTGTAACTACTTTCAGCTCACTTAAAATGTATTTTTCTATGTAGCCTTCTACATTATTCTGCTTTGTTTGACAAGGAAGGTCACAAAGATTTATCTCGTTTATATCCTCTTAAATTTGACCCAAGGAAGTCCTTTAATTTCAATAGCTGTCCAGTGTAGTAAAGAGTTCAGAATCTGACAGAAAGCTGTCAAGAATTTTCCCAGATTTAGATCAGAATGAAAAGTGAGGAAATAATGTGATAGGATGTAAGCAGAACATTCTGCATTCTCAAGTGACCGTGAACTATTTTTCCACACATTTTGAGGCCTTAGCACTTCTTGCCTTCAAGAAGTATTTTGAACATTTTTATCCTGTGCTGTCTATCAGGATAATAGAAACTAAGATAAGGAAAAATAAAAAATATATTCAAACGCTCTCCTAAGTTAAATAAATACCAGCAGGACACAATTACATATTAAGAAGCTACAAAACATAACAGCAACAAGCACTGACTTCTAAGCACACAGGTACACTAAAATATTCTCTCCCATCCTTTCTGATGCAGGAAGGTTTTTATTTTATTTCTAATTTTTGAAAAGAAGCCAGCTGTGGACAGACTTTATCTTGGTTTGTCATTAAAGGGCTAAATATAAGCCAGTATGCTCAGAAGGCAGATTCTGTTACTGGACTTGCCTAAGCACAAATAACAACATTGAAATTCATAGGGTTATCCCACATTACTTGCCTTCCTGCAAATGTATCATTTAAAAAAAAAGTTTGAAATGGATTATCTATTCTCCATCATGCAGTTTGATAGATACAGAGCACAAGACAAATAACCCTGTGGGAAAGCAAAACTATTCACAGTTCAGGCAGAGGAGAAAGAAAACACTCGAAAAATCATCACCAGTGTGGAAGTCTTTCCAGCAGACAGGGTTTATTATGTGCATGGTAATGTTCTGTGCAATCTGTTTTCAAAATGTGATGAATAATGTTTAAAAGACAGTATCTTTCTTCTTCTCATCCTTAACCTGAGTTAGCTTTAACACATGAAAGAGGGGGGAAAAAAATTCCCCCCCTTGCCTTGCATTATCTTGCTCAGTGCTATTGCTTGTTCCATTTTTATCACCTGGCCCCCAAGGTCCCTGGCAATTATTTAGCCATCATTCCCCCATGCCCCTAAGGAAATTACCTGAGTATATAAAAACAAGTGATAGCACTGCAATTCTGCAAAATAACACACAGCTCTAGTTACTTGAGATATACAGAATGACAAAATTTTTCCATAAACACAGACTTGTGCCTTATATTGCCATGCTTTTTTTTTCATGCCTACCTTTACCAATGTCATTGACCAGGCTTCTGACATAAAAGCCACCGCCACATTCAACATCTGTAATGTTAAAAGTGACATGGTAAACTGCCAGTGCCACGTGAAATCTACTTTACATAGAAGCCATGCCCCCACACAAATGTAAAAATGTGCTAAGCAAACAACCCAGTGATAAAATATTTATAGGATGCAACATCAATTATTCATCCTGTAACATATGTGAGGGTGAAATTGCTAAGCTAGACAGGAGGGAAAGCAAATAAAATGGCAACTGTACTAACTCACCAGAATTTAAGTATCTGCTATGGTATGTTAAGAAATGCTTCAGTCCTATTCATTTTAAGCATTTCAGGTTGATTCATATTTCTGATGATGAAAGCAAGTTATTTCAAGTATAGCCTAAACTGACTATCAGTGCTTTTCAGATACTACAGACAGGCAGCTCCATTAAAATTTTAAAATTCACCTTTAACTTTCCCTGCACTCTCAGCCCTTCCCTTCCCCCTCTGCCAGTGATCAGCTACTTGTCACCCACTCATAAAGTAAGGGCTGAAGCCACACAGCACTGAGTTCTGTCACTCATACCTGCTCATCATAAAACATCTGGTCCATCACAGGACTGGGGATCAACTGGGCAGACAGATCAATGCAAGGCATCATCTCGACCTTACAGCAGCATTAAACATTTACAAGTCTTTTTTGGTTTATTTATTAATATGCTTCTTAATGTACTACCCAAGTTTCTTGATGAATGACAGAAGGAAGGATAAGATCCTGCCTCCTCAACAAGAAAGGGGTCTGACAGTAACTGAAACTGGTCTTGGGAGAGATGCCAGGAGGTTTGGGAGTCTGTGTAAAAGAATGGCAAAGTGAAGTAAGCAGACCTGAGAGAGGAATGAGTTGGAGGTTGCAAAATCATGGACAGATGCAAATAATCCCCTGACCAGTCTCAGAATTTTGCCTCACTGAGAGATTAGATATAATCAGCTTAACTTAAACCCAAAATGCGGTGCTTTTAATACAAAGTGAAAGCCTCTGCACATGGGCTCACACCAAAATAAGTAGCTGAGTGAAATGAAACCCATTTCACTCTCTTAGTCCCATTCTGAGTGTAAATAAACATTAACAAGCTGGGAGCATTGCTCTATGTAATAAATCTTTGACCTTTACCCAGCGTGAACAGTGGTGGCTGGAACTGCTGCAGAGAAAGGCTGTACACTCTCACTGGCCGAGCAGGCTTGGCTTCCACTGCTTCCCCTCTCTTCATCAGAGTTGAAAGCCTTTCTCCATCCTTCTTTAAAGCAGAATAGCTGATCAGACAGAGCATGAAAATGTGTGTCAAACGGTTGTAATAGAGCATTCTCCAGATCCTGGTAATACTGTACTAGGGTAGAACACGTTTTACTGCTCTCCAAGTACTCACAAAAACCCACAAAAACCCAGGGAGTGCTGCTGCTGCAATCTCTCGGACACAGAATCATCCCCATTTACCAGTAGCTACATAAACCAGAAAACAAGGAAAGGGCCTGTATTTCTCTCTTGCTGTACAGATTTGAAGCATTTTATCACCCACTTTGCAGTTTCTGAAATAAAAGGGTTTCTGTGAGGGTTACAACACTTGCAGCTGCCTCTAACATCCCGAGTCTCAGAATTCAGCAGGGCATCCTCTGCTTCAGTGTTGTGTTGAGCTGAGCATTGGGAGCCACTCAGGCAATTCCTGCAATTCTACATTGCACCTTTCCTTGTCCTACACCAGGGTCTTTCCTGAACAGCAGCTGCCACGTTCTAGGATGTTTAGGGAACCACTAGGGAATCACAGAAACTGATTTCACTGATTACATGAACTCTATCCAAAGCTCCAACTTTGGTCACAACAGAAAGATGACCACAGAAAACCCCAAAAGGATCTTGCTCACAATATTAGTGGGCAGTTTGAAACAGGTCACATGAAGCAGAACATGTGGGGCATTACTGACCTTACACAGCTCCCACTGGAACCACAGTAAGTGACACATGGCAAATGCAAAGGAAAGCAGCCTAGCTTAAATCACCATAAAAGCCATCTGTCACAAGCTAAGTCATGCACACTGCCAGCTACTATGGCTCACCTGACCAGACAAAATTTGCTAAGCTACAGAAGCTCAGACATTAACCACTCATTCATACTCTAAGTTTTCAAAAAACTAATTCAAAGTCATTTAAGGCACTTCCACAGAGATGTCAGTAAGACTGGAAGACAGAAGACAAGCCCTGCAAAGCCATTTAAGACTTTTGCTACTTTACATTTACTCAAAACACCCACAGACTCCAGGTTACCATTTGTGCTGGATCTTCAAACAGGCATGACCTGCACCTGCAAATGCTAAACTCCTGACTGCCTGCCCTCTATCCTCTTGTCAAAATGTGTCTTAATAATCCTGAGAGGACTGACTTCTGTTGGCAAGTCCTGACAGCCAAACACAACTGTCAAGAGTGTCTGAATATCATGGAACTTACAGTGGGGGAACTTGCATGATGTCCCCTGTGAACTTTTGCAAAACATTTTCAAGATCTCCTTTTGTTACCTGGTCTGTGGAAAGAACGTCACATTGTTAGTATTGGTTATTCACATGGCACTAATGGCATCAATCACATTCTGCAAGCAGATACAAGGAAGAGTTCCCTCTCTTCAGAATTTAGATGGGGTTAAAAACACCAAAGAAAAGAGATAAAAACCAGATTGTAGGCAGGAATGTGAATTATCACAAAAGGAGTGGAACAAATTGTCCAAGGTGATCAGGACAATCTGGATACTTTCAGAAGGGCAGAAATCCTCCTTTAATGTTTTCTTTTGCAATTCCCCTCTCTTGAGGCTGCAAACTCATCTTTCTTGGAAACTATATAAAAGCTACAACATTTGGAATATTCTCATTTTTTTAAAAAGCACCAAAAAGAATAAAATGCTCATGTAACCCTGGGAACTTCTCTCTAAGAGAACCTAACTGCAGGGAAAAATACAACAGATTATTAGAGAACAAAACCACTGGTGTAGAAAAAGACTTTATCTGAAACAACACATCAAAATTTCCCTGTCAAACAACTAACCTGCAAATGTACTCTGGGGTATTGTTATATATTAAGTAAGGCAATTTTACTAACAAAATTCTGTAAAAGAAAGACAGCTGGTTTAGGCAATGTACTTTCTTTTAAGAGTACACATAGACATCTGTCCCACTTTTATTGGAAGGCTATAACCTAAGTAAGCTGATTGCACTGGTCTTCTGAAGCTCTATTCAACAGAAATTACATTCATCCCTAATTTGTTCAGAGAGTGCAAACATAAGATCTGTAATCACAATGCACTTCAGTGCATTGCTACTGTCTAGGGTTTGACTAGCCCTGTTTCTCCTAAGTAATATTTAATTAGTGTCATCCCTACGAAGTCAACAGCATTCTGGAACATAAACCAACCAAATTTATTGATCGAGCCTTTGTTGTATTTTGCAGCAGACCTTTACTTGCAAACCTTAAAAGCCAGGTGTACTTCATGCTCTAAGTAAAAAAAAAGAGATTTCTCTTTGCAGCAGCTCTGGGAGATGATCCTGTGGTTCCTCACTTCTATAAAGCACACTTGGCAGCCTCAAGAGCAGATGCTGTCCCTAGGCCCAAGCAGCTGTCCCAAGATGTGTTATTAACAGCAAGGTTGCAAGGCACAAGGCACAAAACTACAAAATGTTGAGAGAGACCAATTTACATCAGAATAGGGGCGAGGAACAACAGAATCAATTGCAAAGTAACTCTGAATCTTCTGAAGAGTTTCTTACATGGTTATTTCAATCTTGTTTCTATTTAGCAACATATCAAAACAAAACTACATGGTGGAAAGTCAGCGTGACCTGGCTCCATGACAATGATCCTTCAGCTTTCTTGTGAACCCCAGGCTGCTTTAGGTTAAAATTCAGTATTTAAGACACAAGCACAAGTGCCCCTTGGTGTTCTCCTTCCAGTCTTCACCCCATGAACTGCATTTGTGGCCACGGCATTTAATGAGACACCTGAGTTCAGCTCTGGCTCTGATCTCACACTCCCTTGACTGAGAGGTTACATGTGGCCTCTGAGGAAGTCACTCACGATACAGGCAAGCTCTGTCTCAGGAGAAAAAAAAAATCCCCAAGTGAAGAATGATGCATTAAGCCATTAACAAACAAGAGCTGTGTTGTGTGTTATCAAAGTAAATATTTACAGATGCATTTGCTAAGATCTGGTGTGCTTTTGAGCACTGGTGACTATTGACTGACTTTCCTGCTACAAAGGAAGGAAAATAAAGTTACCAAACCAAAAGGTGCCATTTGTGCCACAACCTCAAAAGCCTTCACTGAAGGGTGATTCTGCCCTGTGCTTGTTAACAAACTACTCCGAAAGAGAACACAAGAATTATCCATGACAATGTACCAGAAGTTCAGCAAATGACCTCAATTCAGTCTGACCCAGCACAAATTATTTGAAAACAGACAAGCAGAATCCTGAAAGGACTACACTTTCCAAATTATTCAGGTAGCTCTATTAAACATATATTTCAACATAATCATCAGAGACCTGAGAAAAGCCTCATTAATTTTGTTCTCCACGTCTGAATATAGCCTGTAGGCAGCTGGGAGAAAGTGGGTTTCAGAAAGTACATTCCTGTACACAGTTACAAATATTAAAAAAGGGCTACTAACATTAACGTGCTCAAAAAAGCATCAGAGGAATACTAAATGCTACTTGCTTCCAAAGTCAGCATCTGAGAGCCTGGCAGCAGTATGAAACCATAACCTAATTTCATGTGGAAATGTAAATTCGTCTGGTAAGAAACAAAAAGCTACAAGAAGTTCAGGAGGGGCTGAGAGCAAGGAGCTCTTTTCAGCACATCCTGACATTGTGACTGTCCAGTTTGCTTCCTAAGCTGCTGTCTAGGGACACTTTGAGGACTAAAATGTAACACTTTCTTACAGTTAATACAGCTGGCAACTTTCTGCAGGCACTTTCCTCTTATGTTCCAATGAAGTCACTCAAGAAGAGTTTTATACAGCTTGCAAATTGGTTTAGTGCCCTTTCTCTGCACTAAGGCCCAATCCTGGATGACGTTGGCACTGCAGGATTTATACTCCTTTGCTCTGCTTCTCCAAGGATCCTTGTAGGTGCCAAAAGAAAACTGAAATTCAACTCAAACATCTGGTTTGCCCTTTCTTGGAGTACCTATTAGGGTTAGAAATTAGGGATGGTGGGCCAAAGACAGTATCCAGCAGAGAAGCAAATTGTTTTGGAGAAGGCACTGGAAAAGATGAGGAATACAAAACATGTAGGTACCATGGAGAGCAAAAAAGGAGTATCCATGCTCTTTTCTTTCTGAAGAAATCACATCTGACTGATTTGCACCAACATGGAAAGCAACTGAGATCAATATCACGAGCATTTCTTTCAGCTGTCACTTTTGGCAAAAGGAAACTGCACCCCAAACTGCACTGCCCCAGCAATGCCAGTGCTGCTCTTCATGACACCACGTGATGAACTGGATCATGCAACTGATATCAGTTTAAAAGGACAAGCAACACAAAAAAGGAGATATTTTTAAGCCAAATCAGTTCCCCAAGCACACAGTCTAACAGAAAGGCAAACCACCATAAAAGAGGTGGTGCAGAGGTGGGAACTGCTGTAAATGAACTGCCAGGGAGAGAAAGACACATCAAAACAACACTAAATTCTGTCTGCAGTAAACAATACAAAATGAAAAAAGCAAAACTAGTGTTTCAAAAAATGGATTTTTATTTTTTAATTAATTGACCATGGAAGTTGCATCTATTTGAAATGGTATTTCACAGCTTATGTGTGAGCAAGGATCTCTGAATACTTCTTAGTCCAGCACAACTACAAAATTCCACTTTGAGAGGTACAGACAAATACCAAGAAAGTGAATCATTATTTCATTCAACCATCATGAAGTATTGGCAACTCTAACACCATGTGGATGCTCAGGCCTCCAGAAGCTTAGAGACTTAGAACTTGATCCTGAAGCATAAATAAATGATCTAACATCTCTGAATAACATTGTCTAGTAATTAACACTATTTATAACATGGACAAGAGACTCATGCTTGCCTGCCTTATGAGAAAAAGAAAACTGCAAAAGAAAGGAGATTGGGAGTCAGAAGAAAAATCCAGGCCATCTTTTTCATCATGCCATTAAAAAAAGATTATTTACTTCATGTGCCTATTACCAGGTACAAAGAATGTCAGACCTGTAGAGTTGCTAAGCAACTGGTTACCTATTATTTTTCAATTTTTTTCCCCCAAGGTTGTGAAAGAACTAATAACAAATACTTTTACTGTGATACTACACTGTTTCTAAGATGCCCAGCAAAGCCACAATCAGGATGAGTTCTGAAGCCTTAAACCCTTGCACTGTGCTCTGTCAGTCAGAAAATTTAATTTATTAAAGATGTAGGCAAGACCAAGATCTGGAAGACAGC
Source organism: Leptocoma aspasia (assembly GCA_013399835.1). Lineage (NCBI taxonomy): Eukaryota > Metazoa > Chordata > Aves > Passeriformes > Nectariniidae > Leptocoma > Leptocoma aspasia. The sequence goes on along the minus strand of VXAX01004303.1, from coordinate 413,833 downwards.
CACATGTAGAATGTAGTTTATGCCATCCTCATTAAATGTTAAGCAGTCTGTAGGTGAAGTGGTGTCCTAGAGGGAAGATCCAAGTACTTTATTCCTCCACTGGCCTTAAAGGGTTTTACTAAAAGAGGACTCGTGGGACTACATTCTGAGAGAGGAAAATGTTACTGGACACAGCACGTCATTTGTCAGCCTGTCAAAGATCTAAAATGACACAGTCCTGCCCAATTCTATTTCCTCCCTCTTAATCTAATGCCTGGTTTGTTTTTTTCCCAGCAGAAATGAACACTTGCATTGGACATAATTGCATGAAGCTGGTTTGAATTATATGAGCACTGAAGTTGAAGATGAAATAATCTTAGTTTAATTTCACATTTAAACTTAATTCAGAGTCCCAAACATCTCTTCCGCTTCCCTATGACAGAAACCACTTATGCCTTCAAATTACATCAAGTGTATAGATACATTTATGCTTACCATAAGGTTTTTCTTCAGTTACTTTTCCTGTAGCATCTAATGTATCAGTAGCCTTGCCCAGCATTCCAATGGCAGTGTACTTCTGGGAAGGAACAGGAGAGATTAGTGAGTCAGGTCTTCAAGGCTGTTTCTTAGGACTCTTTTTTTCTTTTTTTTTTTTTTTTAAGATAAAGACTGCAACTACCAATTACTTCAAATCAGAACAGGAAGAATACTGCCTAAGTGGTAAATCCAGCTACTCTGGGTAAGCAAAAGTCAAGATGAAAAGACACAGAATCAAACAAAAAGTAAATTCTGTATTACATGTGCCTGTGATTTCAGTTTTAGAAACCCAAGGAAGAAGCAACATGGACTCTAATTTTTACTATAAATACATCAATACCATAAAGAAAATAATAGGGTAGTAACATCAAAGTCTCTGTGGGGTGTCGTATGTCACAGTTGAAGCAAGACACTGAGGAGTACCTTTCACAGAAAATTTTTCTGTTCCTTTGCACATTAAAAAAAAAAAAGACACAAAGACCTTCACTTGTGAAAGCAAAACCCCACTGCCAAGACAAAGCATTACAATGGTTCTGCCATTGTAATGCAGGGATATGCAGCAGCCTGAAGCTGCAGTTTTGAACTCCTGGGATGTGGTAAGGACCTTGTGACCAGCACAAGGAGTTCAAGGTCATTGAGTAACATCTCTGTTCATCGTGAGTTCTCTGAATATTTGTTTCAGGGTTTTTCAGGATTCTTCTCTAAAAAATTCTTCAATGTATGTGTCTGTAGTTTGCAAGAAGGAATCAACCTGACCCCAGGACAGTAGCTCTTATCCTTACTGCATTTCACCTGATGCCCTCCTTTACCACGTTTTCACCCTAAGAACTGCCATGCTCTGAGCACACAGCACAACCTGCTGAAGCTGACAGAGGCTTCCCCTGAACCAGCTGCTCCGTGACTTGTCACAAGGCTGTCAACACACCAAGGCTCACTCTGTAACATGAGTCTGAGTCAAGTTTAGGGATACCATCAGGTATTACATCCATGGTTTGACTCATTGCCTATCCCATTCCAGCCCCCTCAAGTTCCCTATGGTAAGTCCAGAGGCCTTCAAATAAAGCCTGGGAGAGGAAAACCAAAGTGTTCCTCTATTTCCCAGTAAGGCTCCAGTGAACTTACTCCCAGCTGAACTAATACAAATCTGAGGATGTATCTTTTAGAAGCTGGCTGACCAAACTCTACTGGAACACATTCAAACAGGCATAAGCACTAACATTTTACTGTGAGATGCAATGCATCCTGCTTCATGTACTTGCAAAGTACAAACAAGCTCAAGTAATAACAGTGTAGGCATATAAATCACACCCACACCACTGGACTAGTAAGACATGCCTTGATTTTGTTCCATGTGACAGCCTGCCACTTCAATGTATTTCTTCAAGCAACTGCTGCAAAATGGAAGCAGCAGAAATAGTCAGACAAAAGGCAGCAGAGTGCAGACTTTAACATAAAAATAACAGTATTCTTTGGTTACTTCACGTGCTGCGTTGGACTGGGAATACAGAGAATTTTCTTCATGGTAGCTGGTATCAGACTATGCTTTGGATTTATGCTGAAAACAGTGTTAATAACACAGATGTTTCCATTACACTTATTAAACTGCCTTTATCACAACCCACAAGTTTCACCTTTTTTCTGATCCTGACCCCATCCAACTCCAAGAAATGAGCAAACAGCTGTGTGGTGTTTTAGCTGCCTGCCAGGTCCAACCACAATATCACATTAGGGCTACCTTTTCCCTAAATATTGCAGATGTCTGATAACTCTGAAAAATTAGGTATTTTAAAATAAAATTCTTCAAGTTTACACTTCTGGAATGCATGAAAAAAGAAACAAAAGAAAGAATGGATGAATGCTGCTCCACAATAAATATTTAAATAAACTTTAAGCTATATTATCTTTTACTACTATATTAGCTGTTAGGACCATAAATTTGACTGCTTTTGGAGACATTTAATGATCTGGTTCTGAACATTTAATTGCATTGCCAGAAATACACTATTCAGCACCTAACCCAGAGGTTAATAAAAACACACGAGCAGATCATCATTATCCTAAGCATGATGAACGATCTTAGCAGTTCAGTAAAATTCTAAATCTGAAAATTTGAAAACTCACACTCTGTCTTCTGATGTTTCCAAATCAAAATACTCATACTACTTCAGTTTAAATTACTTGCTTTCCTTTAATTCTGGTTTTGGTTATCTTGCTTGAGGCTGTCTGTTACAGTAACATGTTGTATTTGACCTGCTAGCAATAAAGAGCTAATGTCTCATCTGTTAATATGTAAACAACAACTGCATGAACAATACAATCCAAATCTCGGTATTTCCCTTTTAATTTCTGCAAAAAGAGCAAAAGGGTTTGCAGTTTGTAAAAAAAACATCCTTTAATGTTAATCACAAATCCCATTCCTTACAGGAGCCTTCAAAGAGTCACAAAATACTCAAGCCAGCAATGCAATAATCCACAAAGGAAGCTATAACAGGGAAGGAAATTAAGAATTACAGTTGGTTTATGATCAGTCTCTGGAGTGCCCTTGGCTACCTACAATTATATATCATAATTATTACTTGCTACTGGATAAGGTTTACTTCTTTCCCTTTGGTAGGGTGCAGAACCTGGAGGTTGTAGAAGATAATATGAGAGTCCACAATTATTTGTGTTAAAATTCAGCATTAACACTCTTTAGACTCTCACTCACACTGCCCTCAGAAGGACCCAATGGATTCTGAGTCATTTAATAAGTGTTCAGTGACCTTTTCTCACCTGTGTTGGCAATCATTTATTTCTTCCAGTTTTATGAAATACATCTAGAGGCATTATCCCTGTACTCTCAAATTACAAATCACTGCAGGAGCACAGACAGCAACTGCTCACGACACTCTGCCTCCAACCCACTCAAGCCTAAACAAAAAAAGCAGGGTAGTAGGTGTTGCAGGCAGTGGCAAAGCCTGACAAGAGCAGACTGTGACAGAAAGCATCCCTATATTGCAGCTCCTCAGAGAACATCCTGCCAGCCAACAGCCCTTACATCCTTGCCCTCTACTCATCTCAAGAGACCAGGACCCAAATAATTTAAAGATTAAAAGCAGCACCTCAACTTCCCTATGGGATTGCACAACATGCACATTAAAAGCTGAGATCCAGAGCTCCCAGTCACGACTTGCAAGTGCTGCAGCATGGTGCCTTAATTCCAACACAGAATGGTGGGCTGGTCCCAAAGCAGAGCCTCACAACTGCACAGCAGTACCCTGGGGACAAACAGACCTTTCCAAAACTATCCTGCATTAGGGAATGGCTGTGTGTGTCTCTCAGCCGGCCAGAAAACCATTCTCTTGAAAAAAAGAAAACCATTATGGCAAGTGAATCAAAAGGCAGTGAAGTGACCAGAAGCCCTTGAGTATAAGCAGCTCCACCATTCACAGCAGTGACAAGACAGCCTTAAGAAGATACTTTACAGTGACAATCCACTGCACTCTGTCAATGATAATGCACAAACTCTGTCACACAGACTGGGGGATGTGCTGGATGCAACCCCAACACCACCAGACACATAAAAAGTCATCACTGGCTGAAAAACAGGATTACAGGAATCCGTAAGAAACAAATTACAAACCTCTAATAAATCTCACAGGTCTTGGGAAGAGGAATTTTGTTTTAGTGTCACAACCACAGGGCACAGTCAACATTGTCACAAATAATAAACCTTATGTTTACCATAATATTTTTAGTACGAGAGTAACTATAATTTGGTTTTTTTATTTTCATACCCAGTTTCAGAGAAGTTCTCAGACTAACACAGAAAGAGAAAGAATATCCACAAAAAGAGGGAGAATAAAGGCAAGACTTCATCAGCATACATATTTATCTGGGAAAGGGGAAGAGGAGGAGAAGGAGGAAGAATCCCCTCCCACTTCAGAGGCTGCAGAGCCAGCAGAGCTCTCAGCTGCACAGCCCCACCCGGGGGGGCTCCAGGAGGCTGAACCCCTGGGCTGACTGCCAGGCATGTCTGCCCCACTTATCAGTGCAAATGCCAGACAGACCATGCAACAGAGCTTCTCAGTTCTAACTGTTGAGACATCAAGGTTTTAGTTGGAAAGAAGCCAGAGACTTGAAATCTTAAATTATAACGTGTTTTAAAAGCTTTTTCATACATGGAGAAGCAACACTTCAGAAGAGCTAGACAGAAACACAAGTAATTACGAAACAAGGTCACCAGTAGCTGTCAGGAAGACTTTAAGATGGCTCCCACTACAAGAATTTCCCAGGCAAGCAAGCTCTCTGGAAGAGGCAGTTCGTAAGAGTTCATCCAAGGATGACCCATTTTCTAATCACAGCAGCAACTGAACACAGAAGTGTAAAAGGAAAATAAATAAATTAAGGCTACAATCCCCTGTGCAAGAGACTGAAAGCTGGGAAAGAGAAGTCATATGCAAGAGAAACAGAAATTCAATTTATGTAAACTGATGTCTGTGTGTGGTTAACAAGTTTGAACATAAACAAACATAAAACAAGTGCTCTAGAGAGCCTGATGGAAACCAGGGGGAGCACACAGCAGGCAAGCACTGATCAGCATTAGTGCTCCTGTGCCAAAACCATTTGCTCTGCACTTAGAGATCTGTAGACTTAGGCCACTGAGATAGTGAAGAGGCCTTAAACTCTCAGTTTTGTAATGACATTCAGTTTGTGTTCAATGATTTCTAAAGCACAAATAACCAGTTCTGGATTTAATATTTACAGAACTTATTTTGTTGTTTGTATAACATTAGCAGCTACCAGTGGTTTCCAGTATGCTAATCATCCACCAAAACAGAGAAGTGCATGAGGTAGACAAATAAGCTGGAAAAAACCCCAAGGGTTGCCATAGTTTCAATTATTTTCCAAAACAAAGCACTCTCACTAAGCAGATTCCAATATATTAAAAGCACAGAGCCCTAATCTCTTAAAGCAGGTTGCACAGAGGGCAAAATAAAGATTGGAGGATGAGGGAGGAGTTTCATGTTTTACAATAGAGCAAATTCAAAATTATCAAACACCAAACATGACCTTTTGATATACATAAACATTTACAACTTCGCTACCATTCATTTTTTTCTCCTAAAAGAAAAAGCTGACTTTGTGCTAAGCCTGCACTAAATTGCGTTTACTGCTAGAAGCTGTAATTGTACTGTCACTGCTGAAGAACTATCTGATCTTTACTTTGTGGACTAACAGGATTTTCTGATCTCTTATGTCAGCTTATTTTAAAGAGTTCAAACATTATGGGATGACTAGATTTTTCATGTGAAGGAAGGACTAGAACCCCCTCTAACAGGAACCCAACAGAAGATACTTTGCCTGTAGCTGGGAGAATCTTTAAGGTGTTAGCTAAACACTGTATCAAATTTAAATTTAGGAGTCAGAGGAAAGGGGGGAAGTGGGAGAACAGTGCCGACAATAACAGGAACACTGCATCACCTGAGATAGCACCAGGCCACATGTCACCTCCAAACACAGTGCAGGCTCACAACATCCAAGAGGGGATGCAGGTTCATGTGCAAAGGTGGCTGTTTGAAACCCACAGTTTCTTTATGCAAACCTTTCTGGCAACTCTTTCTGTGGAAACCTCTCTCACTCATCAAAACGTCTCAGGCTGGCTCTTAAATGTCATCCTCAGCTTTAATATCTGTTCCATCATTCTGCCCTCCAGTACCCATATCACAGATAAAACAAAATAAAGAAAGATGACCTCCAAATTCTATCTGGGAAACACAGTTTTAAGGAAATACATAATTCTCTGTCCAGAAATAGAAGAAAGTTCTTCCAGAAGGATAAGACTTTATAGCTACGTACAAAATCACAGATAAAACTGAATGCATGAAAGTCTTTGGCTGAATTCAAAAGCATTGTTAAGGCCAAGATGCAGCCAATTCTAAAAGGCAGTGCTAAGAACATCTCCAAATTACTAGAAATGAACACTAGGGAAAACAGTGTAGAATGGCTACTCTAAATTGGTTACCATCCTTTTTATTTTGTTATTTTTAAGGAGAAAAAAAGCCTTGCCATGTTGCAGTCTTGATTTTATTAATGAATCCAAGCAAGAACTGCACATGACGCACAGCCAAATGCACAATTATAGAAAGGTCAAGATGTAAGAAAGCACCGCTGACCTCGTGAATGGAAGAACAGAAAAATCACACCAGAATATGCTCTTAAAATATTCAGCATTTGGGGAGGAAAGAGCAGCACAATAGGTGCAGTCTCCTCAAGATTTTCAACAGTTTAAAAAAGAGTGTGAATATTAATAGAGCATGAAGCTGAGCTATTAATAGATTAGGCCTCTGGGGTGAGCATAAAAGAGACTTGAGCACTACACAGCATGTGAAGGCAGCTTACTAATAGTATCACTGCAGTACAGGATATATCTATACTATTCAACAGCTTCTTCTTCTTCTACAACTTTGTTTTAGGCATATTGGGCACGGCAGAAAAGACAAGATATTAAAATCAGCCTCTTCTCCTATGATTTGTTACCAAAAAAAGCAGGTTAAAAAATGTATCATACACTTTGCAATAACAGGTAACTAAAGATGCTGATGGTGTGTAAGGCCACTTCATCCCTCTAGGATTTTAGCCCTTCCCAATTCCTACATCCCCCACTGTGCAGGCTTAGCATTCTCTCAGTACAGCTTGCTTTGTACAGACACCACTTCAAGTTTTGCTAACACCTTCTACACATTCTCAAAATACATTAAAACCAACTTCATTAATGCATTTTCCCAGCCTTCCTTTCTGTAAGCATCTTCCTTTTGACAAAATCAGGAAGACAATCACATTGTCTTCAATGTGAATTCACAAACTGACACTGATCTCCAGTTAATATATGGAGGCATTTGGGGAACAAGAAATTCATTGTCAATAAGGTAAAATAACACACAGGACAGAAACCAGTGCCAAGTTTGCAAACACAGCAATGGGTCTCTGAACTGATCTCCTCTGGTCTAGGGAGGTCATGGAGTTACAGTACAAAGTTCTGGTTTTGAAAAAACCTTCTCAGGTGCCAGTAGTGGTTTAAAAAAACCCACCAAACTATTATACCAATCCCTAGATGTAGCTGTTAAAGGCTACAGACATCAAGTAGGACAAGTTTTATTAACAGACATCTTTGCACTGAGTTGTGCAAACATATGAGGAAGTATTCCTTGACTGTTTGCACAATAAGATAACAAATACCATGGAATAGAAATGTCAAGACTTCTCTGTCCTACACCTATATTTCAGGAATGTAATACACTTCCTCAAAATGGTAACTAAATGGGTGAAATTAAGCAACCAGTATGTGTCAGGAAGAATTCACCCAGCTAGTCTACAAGGGCTGAAACACATCCATCTGCCCATGGGTTAACATCTCTCATAAAACAATCACTCCATCTCCAATCTGCCAGTCCTGTTCCTCAAGGAAAACCCATAAAACATCTTTCAAAACAAGCCTAGGAACTAAAATTCATAACTCCTCTGGGTTCAGAAAAACCCATGGACTCAATAGAGATATTGGATTTCAGGCACACACTGATGTTATCTCACATTAACCCCTCCACGCACCACAACATATCATCTACCCAGCTCCCTCCTTCCCCTAGGAGATAACCTTACCATCTCCTTCTTCTCTCTTCTACCTCCCTTGTAAGGAAACAATAATTTCTTTGGGCTTGAGCAAAGGCAAAGTAGTGACACTTTGTGCAGCTACAATCCATTTTCTTTAAATGGGCAGGTCACAGTCTGCACTTTATTTGTTACCTCTCCCATCTCACTACAAAAAGGAAGTGTCAGAACCTTGGTTATTCTGGATGGGATACCATGAACAAAGAGGTGTGAGAAGGTAAACTTGTGGCACAAACCACAGAGTGAAAAATGACAAAGTGCTGCAGATGAAAAATTTCTGAGGGAAAAGGCTAAAGAGCAAACAAACCACTCTTACTTGGATTCCTCAAAGACAAATACTGCAATTTGAAAGCAAAAGCAGATGAACATATGCAAGGTGGGATGTGAAGAATCATTAAGCTAGCAGTAAGTCCTCCTTGCCTTGTGCCTGGGAGGTTGGCTGATCCATTGTGAACAAACCCTTGCTGCCTAACTCAGGAGATAAAACTGTTTTCTTAATGTATTTTATTAAAGCAGGTAATAAAATATAGCCTATCTTTGTGGAGCAGTCTTGGGATATTACTTATATAACTGCTTGCCCACACAGAATTGTTTGTAAACCATACACATGAGCATTACCTACTTCTTATTTCAGAAGTGGTCTAAAAGATACCTATTCTACTAAGGTCTAAACAAATCTGAAATATTCTTAGTTTTAAAATCTATGGCTTCTATTTTAGTTCTGAGAGAAGACTTGCATATCCAAACACCTAGTTTTCTGTACCATAACAATCAGTCTAATAAAATTATTACCACTACCCAAAAATCCTCCCCTTCCAAGACAACGTTAAAAATATCAGAATCTGAGAAAGAAAACAGAACACATCCCTTTGCACTGTATGAGTAAGTGGATTTGGTTTCACCAACTCCAAAAGAAAGCAAAATGAAGCACAGAGCTCAGCTGGTGATACTCTAGAGAAATTTTTAAGACTAAAAGTTAGAGCACACACCACCAAGAGGATCCTTTGAACGGAAAGTAAACTCAATTTTCTTGCATTTGCAAATCAAAAAATAACGGGAGCACAAACACTGAAATGTACTGAAAAGAAAAAGCAACAAACCAGCACAGTGAGGCTATTTAAAATGAAAATTAGAATTTCAAAAGAAATAGCACTTACACCACCATAGTGTGCATGTCAATGTGCAAACACACAAATGTTGGCAGATGAATAGAGGTCTCAGAGATGCCGAGTTCTTATAAGCCTCCTGAAAACAGACAGATAGAGGAAATAAATCTATTGCAGCTTCTACTAAGAAGGGTCCAGAGGGAGCCCCACTGAATTACTGGATACCATAAAGTCCACACGGGGCTTTGGTGTCTAACGAGCTGTAAACAAACAAAGTCACAAGTAAAGGCTTCATTAGTTTTGCTCCTTACAGAACCACTGGATGTGCTTTCTAATGTGTTATTAATTCACTCAACTCACTGCCAAAAGATGGAAGCAAAGGACTAAATTAAAAAAAAATTAATTAATGGAGAAAGCTTGAAGTTTGAGAAGTTAAGGGATATAAGTAAAAACTTAATTTTTAGGACAGTAAGGTAATCACAGGAGTTAAAGAAATAACCTTGTTTATGGACACTTTGTTCTGCAGGATCTCATGCCACCTCTCCAGAGAAACAGTTTCGCAATACACAAACTCTAATCCCAGAATCACACTGAAAAAAGTAATTTACATGGCTCACAAGTTCTGCTAGGTGATTTGAACCAATTCCTGCTTAGACAAGCCCTCTCTCACACCATACAAGCGTGACTGGCAAGATTTAAAACCTTCTCACTGATCTAGCACTCATTTTCTATCCAGGATTCATAAGAACACAAATTTTAACTATTATATGAAATTAAAGTTGTCACATATCAGGTCACAGATGCATCTTCATTCTGCCCATAATCTGTTTTTTCCTTTTCTAGAGAACACTTGGAGTTTGGGTCTTACTCCACTCAGAGGTTTTCAGGTTTTTTGGATAGCTACATTCTGAGGAAGCCACAACTTTTGAGATTAAATTTTCTATTTTAATCAGTCATTGCCCAAGCTTGTGCCACCAGTGCAAAGTACGCAGGGAATTGCCTTCACACTGAGCACTTGGGGAGATATTTTGTATGTGGACCATGACAAGAAGTTGCATCCTCAGATAAAACCAATATACCCCAAGCTTTCCACTCATGGAGAGGCAGAGGTTGCAAGGACAGTTTGATGTATGGCCAAGTTCTTCATTCACACTCGTATGACTAAAATTCTCTTAGGCTGAGCCCAGGTGCTATGCCACTGAAAAATAAGCAAATTAAGCACAGAACTGAAGTCTCAAAGTTTCAGTTATCCATAAAGGCTGTATGTGTTGGGAGACATCTCCTCCCAATGGAAAGTATTAGATTAATGAAGGATTTCATTGCTTAGTGCTCTTCACTTTTTTGTTCTCTGACTAGCACATGATCGTTTCCCTCACTGCTTCTATGTAACAACACATTCTCCTGGATGTTTTAAACAGGACTACCACTTTGGAAATTGTGCTACCATTTTCTAAACCATTTCCCCCCAGAAAAAACACACTGTGTTTGAGACAGACAAGTCATACCTAAGACTGAATTGTTCAGAAACAATTTACCATAATAAATATTGGTCTACCCCCATCATGTTAATTTTACTGGTGAAGCATGAAATTATTTCTCATTCTACTCTATTCTGCCAACACGGTAAAAAAAAAATATCTTTAAAAATCTTGAAGTGCAAGAAGTCCAAACAAGACCAAGTGCAAGTGCCAGAACAAGAAGAAAAAGTGATTCTCCTATGGACCATTTATTAAATGCTCAGTATTTAAATTCCAGATCCAAGAGCATTAAGCTTCTCCCTCTCATTTGGAACAATTGAAAAAACAAAAAGCAAACAAACAAAAGCTAAGCCAGCTTGTACATATTTTTATTTCTGGACAAAATTAAGAATTCAATGAGAAATCTGGAACACTAAGCAGGTATTGCCCTTGGCTGCACATTTCTGTTTGTCTTGAGTTAATTCCTAAAGAGGTCAAACCAATGAAGAACTCAGTTTACACGTCAGGAGTAACACTCCTGGCAGAACATGTGTGAGCTGCACACCAAGGGATAATGCTCAGAGCTGCCACACAGAGTCAGGAAAGTTTCACACAACGTTTGGGAAAAAGTCAGAGCCAGTCCAATTCCTGACAGAGCCACCATATGGAGCTTACTGCAGTACCATACATTTTGGCCACTCCACATAGCTCTGCTGCCAGCAATGATAGACTGAACTGTTTCTTTACAAGATGCATTCCTAGAAGCAAACAGTAAATCCCGGCCAGAGAGGGTCAGACAGCTCCTCTGAATCTTTATAAAAACAAAAGGAACAAAAGAAAAACATCACATTTCAACAAACACCTTAGCACCCAAAATAGTGGAAAGAAATTAAATAAGAGTATAAATTCCAAGCACATGGCATGGAAAGCAAAAAGATACTCAAACATATTTAGTCATGAATTTATCTCTTGATACATTATGAGATGCTGTTGTCAGTGTGGTAAAAAAACCCAGCAGGCAGACATCTGTGAGAGATCCTTCAACTTCCTTAAGCCTCACAAATTATTGCATGCCTGATTTATTGAAGTACAAATAGAAAACAGGAAGGCAGAGACAGGAAAGGCCCCAAACAAATGCTGCAGATCCCGTACCTGGCAGAGAGGTCAGGTACCCCACACAGGAACAGCTGCAGTGGAAGAGCTGCTGGGCTCTGTGAAGGTGTAGCTTTGCCTCACTGAACCAAGTGCCCACAGCCCACACCCCTGTAAGGCCAGGGATGGATGTGCCTGGGGTGGCTCACCAGGCTGCCCCCAGGGCACATTCTGCCCTCCCCTGGCCCTCAGGAGCAGCCCTAAGCCCCTGTGAGCCATCTGGGAACAAGGTTTGGCTGGATAACCCTGGTTTTGGCTACAGGACTTGACAGTGAAGTTGTCAAGGAACCTGAGCATACCTTCTTCTGCCAAAAAGGCTGAAAGTACTTCATCCATCACAGCTGTTTCCACTGTGAACCTCAGCTTAAGAGCTAATTCAATTGCTGTACATGTTTTAAAATCAACAATTTACACATTTAGCTGCGATGACTTAATTTAGCTGAAGTAAATCTGTGACTTCTTTTAACTTTAAAGGTCTTTCAAAGGAGGTGTCAGGTGGTAACTGCTTACATTTCCACTGTAAATCCAGCTGTTTACTGCATATTTCAAAACACAGATGCCTCTGAAATGCACTCATGTAAACCAAATGCAAACCCATTACAGCCAGTGCAGAGACTGGCACTGCCTACCATGAGTTTTGGATCAGACTCTACAGCTATGTCCTTTTATCCTGGTTGTTTCCTGTCAAATTATTTGCCTCTTGAACTGAAGATTGTCAACCAAATTCTACCTTTAAGCTACCAGTTCAGCAGCTGTAAAAGATCTTAAGTGTTCAGATGAGAAGAGAATGGGAAAAATGGCAAGATATAATGCATTATTGACTTTTCCTGCATTTAAGATGAAATTTGGAAGGTTTAATTGATTTCTACATCTGTCATTCTTATCTAAACTTCTCATGTAAAAAAAAAGGCTAAACCCACAGGATTTGACTTGTGAGGAAGGAATCAACACTGGGACATTACTCTTGGGAGTACGTGCACTTTTTTGTGTATGTAACACCTACAGTCTGTGGGTTCACCAAAGTAAAATTAACACAGTAAAATCAATCAAAATCAGCAATGAACAAAATTTCTATCTGTCATGGCTCTGGTCTGGATTCTCCCATGCAGCTACAGGGCTTTTGCTACCTTTGGCCTCTCACATGTGTCTGTTGTGTTGTAGAGCATCCCTCTACAGCAGCAGCAATGCAATCCAAAACACTCTAAATTCCAAAAAGTGCCTCTTAAAGCCTCATGGTATTTAAGAAGACAGAAAAGAAACAAAGACCATCTGTTACTTGAAGCTAAATAACAATGAAGTTATCTACACATAAGGAAAATTACCAAAAATTGAACTGTCATCCACAACTACATCCCCAAAACATCAGCTTCAGTGCCATCTTCATTAGTTTTCCTTTCTTTTTTTTTTTTTAAGTACACTAAACAGTATAGAAATCTTCCTGTAAAATGGTAATTTGGTATTTATTAACACTTCTTACAAAACCGAGACAAACAAAGTTTATTAAATAACCAGTCTGGACATTAAAGTCTGAGTAGCACATTTCTGACTAAATGCAAAAAGAGCTGAAGTATACATCTGAACTAAATATGCAGCATGGCTGACATATGTGCATGTTGGTTCAGCTCTTCACTGACAGAGAAAAGAAAACCAGCAAACAAAACCCCCTGCTAATACAAGTCATTGAGCATTCCTTACCTTGGAGCCTGCCAACATAGTTCCCAGCATTTTTGTTCCTTTTCCAATACCAACCACTGCAAAGACAGAAGAAGAAATGCTACTTCAAAACAGCCCTGCAGTTCCCTTTTTCAACACCATTCAATACTAAATATTATGCTAGTCAGAAACTCAGCCTTTCATGCTCTGTTAGCATATGAAGAGAGTCAACACTTTGGAGAAAGCATCTCTGAGGTTCAAACAACACAGAACTAGTGAAAGGAAAAAAAGTCTAAAGCAAAAGATAAATAACCTTCATCTATTGTTAAAATACTTTAATTCAACTCCTACATTTATTTGTCTTTTAATCACCAAAGAAAAGGAGAGTGCAATTAACACTGCCTCTGGTTTGATGAAGGTTATGGCTCACCAATAATGAATGAACCCTTCATTGTAACCAAACAGTCCTTTTAAAGGTTGATAGTAACCAAGAGTAATACAGCCAAGACAGCATAATGGAATTGTTTACCAGACTTGCAGGAAGAAACTAAAATAATCAAAAGGTCCAACTACCTATTACTGTGCATGTACAGATTACTGTTATTTCAATCTTAACACCAGTATTCTAAAAAACAGCAATCAGTCAGCTTTTCATAAAAGAAAGAGACAGAAAAAGAGTTCTATTTTATATTTTACTTTAAAGCTTTTTACAAGATGCTTGCCTTTAAAATGCTTTCCTATTGATTTTTTCCACATATAGCAATCTGAAAATATTTTAGAAGGAAATTAGTTTTGTGCACAACACATGGAATGTGTAACAGCTTATGTACTTTATTTTAATAAAACTTGAGGAGTTAAGGGAGCTTTCAGGAGATCAGCTTCATGTTAATCAAGAGCCAGGACTGAAAACATCAAACTGAAAATGAACTTTGAAAAAAAAATATTTTTTTTACTTGTGTTCTAATGCTTCTCAATTTTTATGCTCTGAGACTCATTAGATTCCTCCTTGCTCTCAATTACTACTCCTCTTATTCCTGAGGGCTTTTAGTCACACATGCCCTTGTGCTTGTGCTTTCATGCACCTTCAGTTCAACCTGTTCCTGTTATCTGCCGGACAGGAAAGAGCTGCAAGAAGGCTGAGAAAAGGAGATAAGCACACAGATAAGACTTTATAACCAAGCACTCTTCTTGCAACATGATGACATAACTGAACATAACTTCAACAGCTGAGCTGAAATTTGCTGAAGAGTATCAAGAGATCCAGTAGAATAATTTTAAAGAGACATTGAATGCTTTTGTGAACAAGATACTAACAATTTTCTCCATTAATCATCAGCTTATGGAGAATGTGTGTTATTGAACAGTGACATAAACCCCACTTGAGAGACTACACTGAATGCAGAGAGATTTAACTGGATTTTTTTTATACTTTTTCATATTTTCTTCTACTGTGGAAGCATAATTCATTACTGCCATATAAAAATAAGTCAAATAAAATTCCCATTATACAGCAAGAAACAGCAAGCCGGAACCACAGTCCTAGAATAACACCGAAAGAAGATATTCACCAAGACCTGACCTTGCCTTTCTCTCACATGTCATAGATCACTGACCTCTGCCTTCAAGGCCCTTCCTCATCTGCATTTGCTGTCAGTAAGAGAAGAAATATAAAAGTATGTTTTCTGATAAAGAGCACTGCTCAGTTATTGGCAGTACACCTGGCACACTAAGCAGGACTCTGTATCAATTAATTCCCAGGAACAAAGTTACAGACATGCGGTACATAAAACCTGGGAGATGGCAGTATAGATCACAAAGGGTTTCAGAAAATTTAATACTTCTATCATGTTCCTGTCCATGAGGAAGGAAAGATTTCTGCTCCACCACTCCATACTGAAAAGCAGCACACATATTCTGAACAACTTGATTCTCTTGTGTCCTCCCCTCTCTCCTCATCACCATACCTGAATGCACAAGAAATCTGGGCACATTCCTGTCACTCTCACTTTTCAGCCTTCTGATGTTTTCATTCTTGTGATGGAGTTTCTCACGCTGTTTTTTGTAAACATGCACATGTTTTTCTAACTGTCTTTTTGTTTTTCATTCCTTCTCCTGGGAGGAGAATGGTTTGATAGACTTTGTCATTGACCAGTGTCGTTGGAGAGGTGGTAACTTCACCTTCCAATCGATGGTCGTTTCCAGAACTCTATATAATGTGAAAACCAAAATAAAGTCTCTCTCTTCTTTGCCTTCTCTCAGGTGTGGCTGCGTTTGTCTCTGCGTTTCGTGTTGCTCGATAGAGTGACACATTCCCTTTCCCACTCCTCTCCAGTTTTGTCCCTTCCAATCTAGCTACCATTGATTTTTTCCTCTATGTTTTGTATGGCAGTGGAATGAAAGATCCTGTGCCTTTTTTCAATCCATCCACAGCTAATTAAGCTGATGTGCCTCTCTATCTATACCAAGCACATCAAGCCCAAATACTTTTTGTCATGCCATAGAAGCAGGCTTTGGAGACTGCTGGGTATCAGAACAGTTGGAGAAGCAATTTAAAAAGCACGAGTGATTTTGCTTTTCCTATGGATCAATGCTGTTGACTTTGCACAATGAGAAGCAGCATGCTCAAAGGGAACACCTGTGTAAAAGGAAAATGTCTGCTTCAGGAATGCACACTGAATTCTCTAGTGAGTGGCCACAGAGAACAGGAAATTCGAACCAAACCAGGCAGTGCTCCATTCCAACCCAAGAATGTCACATTTTGCCATGTTCACAAGTGACAATTACCAGCTACAGACCTTTAGCAACACTTGCAGCAACCAACCTCCCCTTGAAGCTGAATTCTTCCTGAGAGAAGTCATTAATCAAAACTCAGAGCATTTACTTTCAGTGTATACTCAGAGTTGTACCTGTTTATTTTCAACAGCAAAAACGTATTGCAAGCCAAGGAGAGCTACAAGGTTATGATTTGAGCAAGCTCTAGTCTGCATGTTACTTATCAATAAAACTGCTGGTGACAAAGTATGATGTGGGAATAATCACACCCACAGCTGAGGTTTTAACAGCAGCAATTGACACATCCTGTTCTTTAACAAAACAAAAAAATTCAATACTGGATTGCTATCAAAATTAAAAGGCAAAGTATCTTTGAAGATTCTTCTTTATGAAGCAACACAGGACAGGTACCTAAAACTTTTTCTGTGCTGAGCTTCAAGAAAAGCAGCAGCTGAATTGTTCTTATACATCTTTCTTTTTTTTTGATAAGTATTAGCAGCCCTAAAGGCTCCCTAAAAATCCCAGAATAGCATTACTTTGAGACAAAATAATTCAACAGATTATTATGGCTATAAATCCCCAGCTTAAGTTAAAAAAGCCATCAATTTCTCAGGTACTTTACAATTCATTACACAAGAGCTTGTATTTTCCCACATGTAATAACCCAGAAGTTATTTCAGGATTTGGAAGAGGGGAGAGAAGGCAGGAAGCAAGAATACAGCTTTCTGTTAAGAAACATGTTACATGCATGTAGAAGTACATGCACAGGAAATTTAACCCAGACCATTCTTCCACAGTAATCTGTCCTTCCCCCAGAACCTGCCACGTGTATCTCAAATTGTTCCCCCACCCGACTTCATGCAGGCACGAAAATGTCTCCAGAAATCTTATTTTGATGACTATAATTATGTTTTTCATTACCCAGAACGCCTGTGGCTGCACTGTCCAAAGTTCCTCCATGTCCAATTTTCAAAACCTGATTTCTTTTGTTCCCATTTGTTTGCACACCAGCTTCTACAAATAGAAATTGAAAGGAAGCATTATAAAATAACCTTAGAATGTAGGAAAAATGGCACACATTTCCAGACTGCTAAAGGAAATAAAATCAAATATTTAAACTATTAATTAGGAGTGTAGAAAATTACTCTACTGCAGAAGACCAGTGATTAATTTAGATTTACTCCCAACCTCAACCTCAAACAATTTGCAAGGTGTTTTCACTTACATTCTAATGAAGTCTCACATACTGTTACAAACAGATCCGTGGAAAGTACTGGTAGCAAACCTGTGAAGTTTCATTAACAAAGCATGGAAGAACCAGCAGCAGAGTTCCCAAAACATCTGTTATACACAAATTTTATACTACATAATCTGAGCCAATTCTTGATGTATTTACTGCCTGATATTGGGACATGTTTATTTGCATATTCACAGCCCTATGGAAACTCTGCAGTGGACTGATCTTGTCCACTGCTGCTTTCAAGCTGTCAGTGTCCTAACCCAGCAAACTTCCTATACAGCTGATGACTCCAAGAATTTTGCAGAGTCCAATACCCCTCATTCATTAGTATTAAATATGACAAATGGTCTATGTTCCCTTATCCATATCTATTATCTCTCCAGTCAGGGAACCTGAGTCTACCATACAAGGTGTGTGCTTACACTACAGTTCACTACAGAGTAAATAAGGTTAAGCACTCACTAGTCTGAAAGTATGTTCTCACTTCATCAGCAAGCGCCCAAAAGCCCTGACTAGATGATCAAGTCCCCATATCCATTATAAAAAGAATCTAGGCCATAGTCACCTTTGGAATGATCTCACTTTTTTTCCCTTAATATCTGACATACAGACTTCCTAGTACTCAGAAAGAGCAGTTTCTGCAGACTGTGTCCAAGACTTCCAAACTTTTTGAAACACTATGTTTTTCCCTCCTTTGGTGATATTTTTAAATGGCAATAGGCAGTGGGACTGCAGCAGAACATCCTGCCAGTGCTGTGCTGCAGGGATGCTGCTGACACCCATTCTGGCAGACGGGCACACGCTGTCCCTGCGACCCTGCTCTCCAAGCAGCCTGGGATGCCCTGCACTGTGTCCCGCAGGTCTGGAGGGGCAAATCTCATCTCCGCCCAACCTCAGGGCTCACGTCCTGCTGTACCTTGGGCAGCAACAGGTGCCTGCCGCAAGTGGCATGTGGTGAATGTGGTGTCACAGCTCCCCGCGCAGCGTGACCAACACTGTCTGCCTGGGACAGTCTTGCCTTAAAGGCCTCCAAGGACACAGCTCCACACCTCCCTGCGCCACCCATCCCAATGCCTAATGGCGCTTTTGGTGAACNAGCCCGCTCAGCGAGAAGAGCCTGTCGGCCGCGCGGCCCAGCGCGGCGCCGCCCGCCTCCCCCGCCATGCTGCCGGCAGCGCGCCCGGCCGGGGCCGCCGGGAGCTGCAGCCGCGCGGGCGGGACGCGAGGGAGGAGCCGTGAGGGACAGCTTTAAGGCCGCTTGGAGAGTCGCCGGCGAGGGCATCGGCGGATGTTTATTGTGAAAGAGAAAGAAAATTCGTTGCTAAAATCTAAAATGAATCGATCTAAACCAAAAACCAATCCCAAGATTATCTGGAGGCGACTCCACCAGACACAGAGCGATTTGCAGGCACCGCTGGGGGAGTTGGCTGACCGGTGGGTTGCGGTACCTTCGATGCCCAAATGGAAAGATTTGTATTTTGACAGGATAATAGGACATAGTTTCAAGCTGCGCCAGGGGAGGTTTAGTTTGGGTATTAGGAAGAATTTCTTTGTAGAAAGGGTGATTAGACACTGGAACGGATAGCCCAGGGAGGTGGTGGAGTCACCATCCCTGGAGGTGTTCAAGGAAAGGCTGGATGTGGCACTCAGTGCCACGGTCTGGTTGACACAGTGATGTTCTGTCATANCCGCCGCTCACCTGCCAGCAGCCTCTCCTTGAGCAGGTTGAGCACGGCGGCCGAGGTGGGTCCCTTGGGCTTGCGGACGGCGAAGAGCCCGCTCAGCGAGAAGAGCCTGTCGGCCNTCCCTGCGCCACCCATCCCAATGCCTAATGGCGCTTTTGGTGAACAAATTCCTCCTAATGCCCAGCCTGAACCTCCTCTGGCGCAGCGAGCCGGGACGTACCCAGGCATGGCTCCATTCTCCAAGGTGGGCCACGCCACGGCTATGAACTACTATCAAAACAAAAAACGCACAAAGAGAAACTAAACCCCGCTTTTGCTCTTCTTTTCTGAGCTCTGAGCAAGAGGGTGAAGTGGTGTGCCCGCAGCTGGAGCTCCCGCACCCCAAGGACCGCGCACGCCTGCCCCCATCCCACAGCCGCACGCCTGGCCCGACNATATAAAGGGAGTGCTGGGAAGGCCTCTCTCGGATCTCTCGCCTCCATTCATAATGACATCATGATGTGTGGGTTTTCCTCTGCAGGTCTGATTCCTACGGACCCGTTTCTCTGACAGCATTCCCAAGGCATTTAAATAAGTCATGCTTGAGCAAGGCACCAAGAGCTTGGATACTTCATTCATGGACTTAATTTATCTATTTGCAAGATGAAACCATGAAGAACACCTAAAAAACCACATGTCTAACTAAGAGCTATGCGTGTTTCCAGACCTTTCCAGAGCTTGAGAGCAGCAGTTCTTCCTGCTGAAGTCAGTGGCTGTCTCTGTGCAGAGCAGGACCAAGGTCTCTGTGTGGGTTTTCAGCCAGTTGTTCATTCCATGCCTTCCCCAGCAGCTGCACTGGGCACAGAGCTTCCAGCTGCAGCTGCCACCACTGTGTCCATGAGATGGGGAATGGCTTCCTGCCACCAGCAATGCCATCCAGCCTCCCCTGCATTCCTCTTGTGCATATTATCAAGCAGGCACCTTATTTGCTTGGCTCTCATCTGCACAGCTGTAATGTGGCTGTGGAAGTATTCACTGTCACCATAAGCTACAAGGGTGGATTCCCTGGTGAGTGGTGCAGATCTTTGCAGGACATGGAAGTGAGGTATGAGAGTCCCTCTCCAGAAGATAAAATGGCAAAGCCACACTGGAGGAAGAATTCAACAGGAAAACCACTACTGATTTACATGGAGTTAAAATTTGAGCACTGTTGTGGAAGGCATATTGTAAATTGTGATGGAGCTTTTGTTGCAGACATGGTTTAATCAGGTTGTTTGAAAACCAATTCTTGCCAATTCTCTGCGAAAAAGCTCTTGAACACAGATTGTTCTGTTAGTGAGCTCCAGCAAAACTATTTAAACATGACTATTAAGAAATGGTGTTAGTGAGCTCCAGGCAGGGAGATTGCAGCACAAGGGCTGAAATGCAAACCTGTCACACTGTCATGGCCAGCAATATTGTCAGGTAAGCAGACTGCTCTGAGCACATCACAAAGGATCAGAGGGAGATTATATAGAAATGAGAGCTCCATTCTTGGCATAAAGTTGTCCTTGATTTCATCTCAACTTTCCAAAAATGCAGTAGCAGACAGGCCCTGTGAAAAAGCTCCCTGTGCTGCCTTCACAGGACTGACCTAAGCTGAGAAGAGTCTAAAATGAGGCCATTAACCTGACACAGGCACAGGCTATGAGCTGAGGGTGGTGTCTGACCCCCAGAACTGTTTCAGCAAATGGCTAACAGCTCCTTTATTTTTTTTTTTTTTTTAAGGGAAGGGTTTCAGGTCTCTAAAGAAACTACCCCCACTCTTGTTTTTAGTATTGAGCAGGAAGTTCTTGTAGGTCTCCCAAGCTTCTGCATCTGCAATTAAAACACAACACTTTGTAATTACAGCAGATGGAGTCTTTGTAGGCTTAGAAAGAAGAGGTTTGTTTTAACTTCAGTGGGCATTGGATAAGGGCCCAAGATAAAAATTGTAAAAAGCAATTAATGACTGCCAGTATTTTAATTCACTGGAAGTATATGTGTACATAAATCTCACATGGCTCTTTGTGGGGCAAGGTTATTCAGCATTCAAAATGGTGGGAATGATGTACCAAACTGTTCATCTCAAGGGCTTTATTTCAGATTTTCCTTGTGTTGCTTGTGATTAAAAGTCATTACCATCTGCTCAGTAGCTTATTTGAAATGAGATGTTTATCTCCAAGATCCCTAGCCAAGCCAGAATTCACAACGACCAAAAGCATGATTAGAGTTACTGACTTTATTTGCAACCCTAATAAAGTGGCTCAGTAAATGGCTGAAAGGATGATGTTGTTTTGTGCATAGAACATGACAGGTCTGGTAGAGGCAGCCCAAATCCTTCTCTCAGGTCACTGGAACTGCACAAAGCGATGCCTTGAGGACCTGGTGCAGTTGTACAGAAGAAATAATGGGTACTAGCTGCTGTACATGCAAACAGCAGATGAGTGCTATTGCAGGACTGACTTGCTTGTGCAGAACAGATGCAACCCTTGCTTCTACCTCCTCCAGCAAGATGTTCCCTGCTTTGTGTGCTTTCAGACTGGCTTTGGATGAGGCAATGCTCACAGACCACAATGCAGAAGAAACTGGTGCTGCATTACAGCTTTGGAAGCAGATTCAGCAGCAAGAGGGCATTCCTGTGTTTCTGCTCATTTCATGATTCCAGCTTCATCATCTGTACCCAAACAGCTACAAGGAGGTCAATCACAGCACAGGGTCTCCTGTAAAACAAAGAGTTACAGCTGTTTGAAAGTTCAGGTCACAGTCACATAAACAGCTCCCTTGTCAGACAGAGGGATTCCGTCTGGAACAGGGACTATCAAAGCCTGAAATATTTATTTTTTTCCCTTTAACTGTTCCATCTGTTTGGATAATAGGTTGTAGATAAATAACACCAATTTTTTTGTTCATTCAGTCCCATTCAGACGGGCATGAAGCACATCATTCATTCATTCATTGTGTGTGAGTTGTTCTTAAGAACAAAGGCAGGTTCTTCAGTATCTTGTTGAACTGCAGCAGGTTTGAAAAAAGAATGTCAGCTACTGAATGTGAGGGAAAGACAGAACTACCCACAGCATACACCAATCCAAGGTTTGGCAATTAGTCATTCTCCCCATGAAAAAAGATTCCTAAACTGAAAGTATTTAATGAGCAGATTTTTGCATTTTGTCCAGAAGATCACTAGTCAATGTTTACACCAATCTGGATTTTAAGTCTAGACATATTTATTTATAGAATTATTTTCTGTAGATTTTTATACTGGATTCTCTGTTATTAGTGGGATTCTTTTGCGTTAAGCATAGTTTAGACAAGAGGAGGTTTTGGTGAGCTGATTCAATGCAGATTTATAGTGCCAATTTGAATTGAACTGGACAGACTACAGTAGGATCCAAATGTTTTTAGCTATTTCTTCTTTATGTGAAATGCAGTTTTGGCAGTCAGCTAAACAAGAAAACAGCAATTTTTCCTGACCACTGGTACATGTAGTGATACAGAAAAATATGACAGAGTTTTCCTGTCCTCCTTGTGGACCCTTTGTAAACATATTGCATTAGTGAGGATAGGTCTGGAAAGTTACTTTTAATCTCTGATATGTGCCCAGGTCTGTCTGTAATGACAGAGGACTATTCATGCTCTGGAATCAGAAGATTCAGTGATGCTGAGAGAAAAAAAAAAAAAAAAAACCAACGTTTTGCAGATCTTTGATTTTTCTGCTAATAAAAGTCTCAGTGGGATTCTCACTTCTTGTTTAAATTCTTACAGCTTCTTGCTATAGATTCTGTCAAAGAAGTAATTTTCCACCAACCTGCATCGTAATTAGGAATGATGAAGAACTCACCAGATGTGCATGTGGAAGAAGGCAACATAAGAGGGATTGTTTATATGGACAATTTAAGTCCAACTGCCCCTCTGTAAATTCAGAACATAAGGTTAAAAGGATCTAAACACTTTTACAGCTGAGAAGCTGCTAAATGCTATAGTTAGAAAATAAATTCAGCAGTGAGTTGATCTGGAGCGTGTTTTCTTAAAAAATACTCAATCTTGACTTGGAGATTCTGGGAGACAGGGAAAAAAATAGATCTGTATCTTCACTAGCAGTTCAAATTTATACCCATTTTCTCAACTGGATTTGTACAATTTCAGCATTCAGATAAATGTGTTAATTATCAGCCCTTTGGCAGCTCTTTCTCATCTTGTGAGCACACATACAGACTCTGATTAATGGTTTATGATGAATAAACTATTATAAAAGAGCATACCTGAGCTCCTCCTGTGACCTCTTTTCCTCACCTATTCACTCGGGGAGGGAGGAGATTGTACCTCCAAAAAACAAGCAAACAAACAAACAAACAAAAAAAACCCCCAAACAAACCAAAACCACCACAAAAACTTCTACATCCACCATTAAACTCAAGTTAAATAAATGTATTATTTTATTGGCACAAGAAAGCTGAAGTCCATGAAGGCCCCACCTGTGGAGAGTGAAAAGCTTCTCTCCCAGAACACTCCTGCACGTCCAGGTTCAATGGGCTGTCACTGCAGTGGTGGCAGAGCCATCCCCTCTGCAGAAACAGGGGCAGCTCAGACCCCAGTGCCACTGCTGGAAGCCTGAGGAATGGCTGGGGAAACAAGAATGACACTGCTAGGAGTTTCCTTCTCCCCTTACATAACCCCCCATCTTTTTGTGGTCAGCAGCTGGAGGTACTTTTAGCCAAAGCTGGAACATGAACCATTATATTTGCCCTTTAGCCACAGGTCTTCTAGCTGTTGTCTACTCTGCCTAATTGCTCTGAAGCCATTGGTCCATTCAGCTTTTACTCTGTGCAGTGACTTTCTCAAGTCAGTCATTTGGAGGTTCTATGAAGGAGTCTTATTTATTTTGGCCTATATTTTGAGCTGCCCTGACTTGCATTAAGTACTTCCCAGTTCTAGTACAATGAAAAATGAAAAATTCACACATTCACTTCTTCCATCTCTTTCATGACTTGAAAGGTCTTAAATCATATCTTGCTTGTCCCCATCTGTCTCCTCTCAATATGAAGAATCCTATTAATTCTTTCTGAAGCTTCCTATTGAGTTGCTCCTTGGACAGAGGCTATTCTTTGACTTACAATCTCCCTTATGACTGTATCTTCTTCATCTATTTTTAGACCTTACAACATCCTTCTTGATATGGGGTGGCCAGTATTTTACTAAGCAGTTAAAATCTGGCCATGCTCTGATGTTACAGCATGACCTTCTGTTGTGATTTATGTTCCTTCCCAAAATTCTTAACACCCAATTTAATTTTTTTATCTCTTTATGAGGTGCAAATCTTGACCTCCTGGGCAAAGCTCTTGAGCCTCTTTCTGCACCTGGAGCATCATTAACAGAGCAGGGCATGGATGGTTGCAGTGTCCCTGGCTCTCATCACAGTTCCTGACTGCCTGACACTTCAGGGATTGCAGGGGAAGCTGATCCCTGATAGCTGCTCCCTTTCTCCCTGCATCCTCCATCTTCCATTGCATGGATGCTTTTAGGGAGACAAACACACAAATAATTGGGGGAAAGTATAATTCTCTGCAGAAGTAGGATATCATACATCATCATTTTTTAATAAGTCTTTCCTCCCAGTCTGCCAAGCCTTCACACTCTTCCCAGGAGTGGCCTGCCCCGGGTGACTCCCAGCAAGGAAGTGAACAGCCAGGTGAAAACATTTCTGCATGAGGCAGCCAGAGGAAGCACAGAGATGAAGATTACTCCACATGAACGTCCTGGAGTTACAGCCCAAAATGTAACAATTGCTTAAAAGCTCTGCTCTACCAAATGCTTATAAGAAGAAAGAAATCTCTCTCCTCACACTGAAGAGGAAGAGCTGTCCAGAAACCCTACAAAGGGCAATAGTTATGCATCTCAGTTCCTCCTGCCAAAAAGAGCAGGAACATAAAAGCAGATGATCAGCCCCTAGGCATGACCTCAATCAACAAATCTCTCCAGAGACATCCCCCACATCAGCCATCCCACACGTGGGCACAAACTGGCCTTTCTCAGCCTGACTCTAACCTGGCAGGTTTTTTCCAAGCCACCTTTTTGGTGTTGTATTCCCTGTAAGTATTCAATCCTTTTCACCCTCTTTCAAAGACAGACAGTTCCCATATTCATCTACCTGATCATTCATCCCTTACAGTTGCTTCCTACTCTCTGCCCACCTAAACATCTTCACTGTGAGTGGCTTGTGAACATCACCAGCAACCACCTAGGATAAGAAACTCAAAGGTGTGAATTTGCTGTCCATTGTCCCAAGAACGGACTTGGAGCTGAGGAAGTGTCTGCTGTGTTCCCTGGCCAGAGGAGACAGAGTGGCCATTCCAGCAGGTTTGGCCTGGAAGATACCGTCCTGGCATGAGGGCACCCAAAGCACACTTCCTCCACCCCTTTTATTGTCACGATTTCCCCTGAATAAGCACAAGTAACCACGACTTAGTTACAATTAAAACAGAAGTAGCCATTGCCCGGGGCGGGGGCAGCAATTGCATCACTAATGAGAACTCCAGGATCAATCATCGAGCAGCTCCAGGCAGTGAAGCATACTTCAAATGCATGTTACAATACTGTTGACAGAAATGGTTCCATTTGCTATAAATTATTCAACTTTTAATTGTTTAGGCTTCAGAGTCTGTAAAGATGGTGATTGCCAACTGCAGGCTTAAATTGATAATGCCTGCTTTTTATTTTCATAAAGTTGCACTTAAAATTGCAGAGAGAAGAATGATTTTACAGGTACCTTGTTAAAAACAAGGAGATCAAAAAGTTGTTGAGTTCTGCTTTTCTATTCTGGGTTGCAATCATTAAAATTATGTTCCTTATTTATCATGTCTATGTGAAAAAAGTAATAAATATTTTGACCAGCACACATACCTAAATCAATATTCCACTCACTCTGGGTTATCCCATCCCATATCTTGATCATGTACAATGAGCACCCTGAGACTATATTTTTGCCTGTCATATCTGAAGACCTATACTTTTCTTTGAAATAGGAAAGTAAAATGGAGTCAAGTATTCCCCAGTTTTCTGGCATCTCTTCCAGGTTTTCATGTATTTTTACATATCATTGGTTATTTTATCTTGCAGGATTAGTAAGGATATTGTCTAGACAGCTGACAAAGAGAAAGTTTGGGGTTTGTAGTAATCACTGTGGGGAAGTGAGATTGGAAGTTTATTCAGAAACGTTCTTGTTTAGGAAAAACCCCAATTTGCTAGAACTCCAAAACTAGAAAGTCAGTAAATTTTAAATTTTCTTTTGTTTAATTTGAACCTATGTTCAAGCTGTTTGATGAAGGAAGGAAGGAATTGCTGTTCTGGTATCCTGATTCATATTCCACTTCTGAAAGGAACATCGCTGCATCTAATCTCAAACATACAAAAATAAGCTAAAGAATCTTTTCCTCTCTTAGATGTTGAAAACCCCTTCCTGGAAAGCTGAAAAAAGGCCAAAGTATTTTTTTTTTTTCCTTTTAGCTCAGAACTTCCCTTTGAAGCAGTATTCACTTACACAGCTGAAGAGCTTGATCCCAGGAGTGCTATGTGTTGAAGTCGGTGAGAGGTAAAGGATGCTGAAAATCATGCCCTAATTGCTAACTTTGGCTTGAAGGTACGTGCTCTGTCCTACAAAGGAGCAGCAATCACCCTGTGCAGGGGTGAAATCGTGGCAGGCTGTGGTGGCTGAGCTCACCAGGGTATAAACACAGCATTGAAAAGAGGCACTAAACAGGGCTATCATTGCAGGGCTGTTTTGACAAAAGATAATCAAGAGGGATGTACAAAAGATGATCTAATTGAGTTAGAGCTTCATGAGGATACTCTGCTTGAGTATTCTTTGCTTTAAGCCCCATCGTTCATAGGAAGGTCATTAAATTACTTTCTTTCTGGAGTATATTTATTACTTTTAAATCCAGTGCAGTCTGTTTAGTCTTTCATGATGCTTCATTGTGAATCATTAATGAAAAGCTCCTGCACACAGTCATAGAATTTGTCTGATTACTCCATTCATATTTAATAAGCTTGCTGCTTACACTTCAGAGTAACAACAGAAATTAGATAGTGCAATACTTTAGTCCTGGAGTGCCCCTAAATTTGGCTCTAAATTATTCATTATACTGGCTGAAGGCAAGAGAACTGTTGTAACCCTAAATTTATCTAAATCCTACATTGTCTAATCTGTGCCTCTTTGTTGTTACTCTCACTTTTAAAAATAACTAGTTTTTATTGAAACTGAAAACATCTAGGTTTTGTCTATTGCAGATTTATCATCATTCTCTGCAAAAGCACTGCAGTCAGCTAAAAACAAAGACCATTTACTCGGACTTCAGCTATATAGATAAAATGTGAGCCCTGCCATCAAGTAGGACTGTGAAGATGTGTTTTGTTAAAGCAGGGGTTGTATTTTCTAGCTAAGACAGTATTTTTTTTAACTGTCAATTAGACAAGAACACAGAGATTAACCAGCTGCACTCCCACATTTTTAGGGTTTTATTGTTTCATTCTATAAACGAAATGTCTCTTTTGTATGGGTTATATCTAGAAACACACTATCAATGTAATATTTTTAAGGTCTTTAAAATAAATAAACCTTGTAAGATAAAAGATCTAATCTAACCCTAGGTGGGCCCTCAAGCAGAGTCTAAAATCATAACATAAACATTGATGTGCTCATAACTGATTTACCAAAACAGACAGAATCTGCCATACTTTCAGATTTATCACTGGGAATGTCCCAGTCTTAAAAGTCATATCTGAAAACTGGACCACAAAATATGTACCCCAACTTTGTCAAAAGCAGAAATTTCCTAAGAACAGCTCCCCTAAGGAGACTTGTGTTCTCTGCTCCCATCTTCTAGTAGGGATTTCCTGTTCTCATGGGAATCATTCATAAACCACTTCTAAGTTTAAACCTTTAATGGATTATGTACAACTGCTCAGCATCAAAATGGATCAGGTACTTATGGCACTGGCTCTGAGGTTTGTCTCTCAGTGCCACTCAAGTCCAGCTGGCTGTCTAACACTGTGGCAAAAACAGGCTCATGGGGAGGGGTACTGAGCATCAGAGAAATACCAGCTCCTCTCAAAACACCTTGGAGGAAAATAAATATGAAAAATAAAGTGGGGTTTAACTAAATTACACCCAACCAAGAAGCAGTGCAGCTACCCCCACTTCTTCCTCAATGCCTGCACTGCTGAGTGAAATGGCTCCACTGTGGAAAGCCCCAGCCTGGATTAGTGGCAGCACAAAAACTAATCATTCTTCTCACACCTCAATGTGGTCTAATAGGCCAAAATGAGGAAATAGCACAGAAAATGTTGCTACACTATTCCTAAAATGCACTAAGTCTGCATTAAGAGGTTGGAACCTCTTTTTACTCATTGCCTTTAAACTGATGTGCATCATAAATGTGTCATTATCATCACCTGGTCTTAAGAAATAAAGTAACACATGTAAGAATTGGAGGCATTTTATCACATCTCAAGTACTGTCTCAGTGGAACACTCACAGAGACAGATTGCATATCCTGACAGCAGTCCAAGGGGGAAAAAAAAACAACTTTAGGAAGGCAGCACAATCTAAATTTCTTAGAGTTGAGCCAACAGACAGATGGCAGGAACTAAACGTCCTTAAAAAAATCCCACGGCCGTGGTTGTCCTGGCATCAGTCTGATACTCTGCCAAAGTGAGAGCCCCAATGAATGAACTGCAAAGAGTTTACAGTTGTTTCAGTCAAAATCAGCTTAAGGGGTAAGAGTTGGAATAGATGAACTGCTGCAAATGACAGCAACTCAGAAAGTCAGTGTGAGAACCTGCCCATTCAATACTGGCAGTGGGACAGAGAGACTCTAAAAGAAATCTGTGATTTGACAGTCAAATTAATCAGTTACTTTTCAGCAATAGTGGATTCGTTATTGTAACTGCTCCACAGCCAGCAGCTCCAGCTGCTGGAAGCTTACTTCTTGTGCAGAAAACAAGGGCAAGGCTTTTCCCCATTTAAATCCTCAAAAATAAAGTTTAAATTAGATTTGTCTTGAATACAGCAGAGGCAGACTTATGGAATAACAACCTCTCTGCTCTTCGCTCTCCAGGACTGTCTGCACAGCACACACTCCTGGGCAGGTACCAGCCATGCAGCTCCCCCAGCCACCCCTGCTTCTAGTGCCATAGCAGAGCTTAATGATTTCTCTTTCAGAGAAATCCCATTAAATCATGCCTTAGCTTTCCCCTGTGTCTTGCAGAGCAGGAAATACCAGCTGGGGGAGGAATGAAATCTAGAATAGCAGCTTGTATTAAACAAGACTTTTGAGACCTTTCCCTCATTCTTTTGAGTACAGCTTAATGGTTCAGGCACTAAAAGGATCTGCTTTCCTCCTCAGAAACATTTATCTGGATTTAGCTTTGAAGTCCAACAGTTTTAACACTGAAAACTGTGGGTTTGTGAGATTCAGCCCAGTACACTTGCTTTCTCCCCAGGGATCTCTACATTGTCTGACCAGCATAAAATGAGAGTGGAGCCATAGGAGATGCTCACAGGAAGATGTTTGTGTGTCAGAGAATCTCCATCATGTGTCTGAAATCAGATGTGCTTTGTGTTTGGGGTTGGCAGCCAAAACAACAGCCTTGTATGATGCTGGTAGGCCATACTTCAGTTTGCAGGCACAACTTCCAAATGTTTCTCAAAATCTTCTGAGCTCATTTCAGAGGCTTCATGGGGCAGGGAACAGATAGAAAAGATGACCTTCCCTCAGAAGTCCTTTCCTCAATGGGTAGACTTGGCAATGTCTCCCACTCATAATTCATATTTCCATCTGTCCTCTCACTGAAGGATGAGGTGGAGGATGAGATGGAAACATTCCTGGAGGAAGGCTGGCCACAGAGCTATGATTGGTTTTCCCTGTATCATTGCTGTCCAAAGTGAAGGAGACATCCTGGCTGGTGGCAGGTGGGCAGAAGGGGCTGCAAACACTTACAAACCACAGACCTGAATAGACTTGCTTCGATCATCACAGCAATTCTGCATCAAAGATGCTGTGTGGCAAATCACTGCATTGCACAGATCACAGTGCAGGAGCCATTCCTGGGCGAATGCTTTTCTCCCCAGTGCCTGAAAATGGGTTCTTTATTCCACAGAAAAAGGGAAAAATTGAAGCAAACTATGGGCAGAATGAGCCAGATGCAGGGTCTTCTCATTTCCACTGGGGCCAGCCTTACACAGCCTGCCCAGGATCAGGGAGCAAAGAGGACACTTACAGCCACTTTTCTTCTTTCTGGTTTTGATTGCTGTGTGCTTCTTGCCTGCGGATCCAGGCCTTTGCTGTTCTGTTTACCCTTCCCAGAAGTGCACTTAGCCATTAATGGAAGATTCGAATTCAGGCATTCACTCTGGGGAAAACATAGGTTGCAATAAATAATGGTCACAGGTTAAGTCAGCCAGGTATTGTGTATGCTCTTAATGGGTATCTGAGAAAAAATATGACATAATGCTTGCAAATAAATTTCCCCCATCACACCACTATCCATTTTAAATTATATCCCTTGAGAGTTTTCAGCTATTTTCCTTTCTTTCAAACACAGCTTCCCTGTGTGTCTCCGACTCTGAAGCAGAGAGCTGAATTCAAACTGCAGAGAAACCTGTTAGAAAATGCCTGGAGGTATATGTGGCACAAAGACACAGGAACTTTATCTTCTTTTCCGGCTGCTCTGAACTGATTGTGAGGATTAATGATTTATCTCTCTTTAAAGAACTCCTTGGAGCTACATAGTCTCAAATCAGATAAAGTATATACTATTCCTCAATCAGGCACCTGCCAATTTAGGTTCAGCCTTTAATCTGGGCAGTTGTAGTTTTACAAAGATTTGACTTCAAGAAAAGTTTCCTGAGAGATATCATCAGTGTTCATCACTTTTCCAAAACCTGTATGATATTCCTTCTGTGAGCCTGGAATGATTTTAGAAGAAAGGAGAAGTAGCAGAAATCTACCTTTCTGCTGAGAACAATGCACAGCCACACATCTGTCCCGGGTAAATCCCTTGGACAGTGTGTAGGGCTTGAGCTGGCTCCTGATACAAGGACAGAGGCTGGCTTGGAGAGTATCACAGGCAATTTCCTCCTGCCCTCAGGACCAGGGTTGGTTACCTGCAGGCACAGGGAAAGCAGGGAGCTTTCTCATCCAACCAGTTCCAGTTCACTGCAGATTTACATATCTGTGCAGAAAGGGAGCAAGGGATTAGTCAGAAGCAAAAATACACAATATTGGTCCATAGACAAGTGTTTAAGAGCTCAGTATGGGTGTTTGTGGAAATGCACCCTTGTGGCTCAGTGACGTTAAATCTGATTATTGACTCCCTTGTAACAAAGTCAATGGGAGTCATCTTGTTGAAAGCATGTTTGGACCAGATACTTGTCTGATTCATGTCCTTATTTATATGAATCCAAAGTGGGATTTGCTATCTGTGGTAAAAAAGAAAACGAGCCGTTTACCCACATATACAATAAAAGAGAATTCACACATAGTCAGAGGTCTGCCAAATGCAAGACAGCTCCAGAGAAAAATGGCATTGTAAACCACTTCATAGCTTAAAAGAAAATAAGCTGGGTGTACAGCAAGGTAGGAACCATCTGCTTGACTTCAGTGGGAATTTCCCCAGAGTAATGATTACAGGGGTGGATAGATCATGAAATAAAGGAATTTTTTTTTCTATCTCTCATAATGAAATTTACTGGGTTTCTGCAGAACCAGTTCCTGGCACAGAGTAAGACATGTAGATGTAATACTTTGTCATTGTAAAGCTACATAATTACAGTGATAAACAAGCCCATTTAGTTTAGCAGAGTCTCACATTTTGTCTGACTGACAGACCTGAATTTTCTACACATCATAAGTCCATTTTTTGTAGTCAAGTCAGTTTTCCCATTCAGCCACTGCTCCAGCCTTTCTTCCTCACAACATCCAAGACAAATATCTGCTTGATATAGTACCAGTTCTAGGAAGCTGAAATTTGAAGGGGTGACCCTATTTCTTTCATTCTTCTTCCTGACATTCAGAAAAAGCAGTTGACCTTTACACAGGTCTTCTGTAAAGTTAGGAGCAGAGAACATGAATCAAGAAGGTGGAGGTCTGTATGACCTTGTAATAGATTAATATTGTCCTTAGACTTGACGCTTTTGGACCTGCATCATAAATTCTTGATCAGGATGTAAGTTCAGACCTACTCCTGGTTTGCTTCTGCTGTGGAGTCTGGAATTAATATTGCAGGTAGTGATTCTGTTATAATACAGCTGGAATTAAATACTGCTGTCAATCTGAGTACATTTAATTAAGCAATATTTACAGAGCAGTTGGATGCTCTGAGGACTACAATATAGTGACCTGGAATTGTTCAAGTCTTTCTTTTCTTTCTTTTCTATTTCCATACTTCAGCATTTCAGCTTCTTTTGCCCTGGTAATTTAACACTGTGTCACATCCTCACAGCTGACCTTTAGAGGACAAGAAGCTGGGACCATTGTGTTGGTTCTGTGCTTTTCCCCTTACAGTTTCATATAACACAGATTTACTTTTATTTTCTATGTGAAATGAAACCAATCTTGAGAGTTACACTCTCAAGAGTCAGAAAACATATTTTGTTGAATCTTTTTGAATATGCTAAGCTTTATTTTTCCAGCTTCTATGCTAAGTGGAAAATGCCAAAAGAAGTAACAATAATTGTCCAGTCTTTCCTGTACTATTAATTAAAAATTAATAGATTACATGTTAAAAGAAAGATGAATAATTTATCTCCAAGCAGTGGGCCTGACTAGGAAAATCCACATTCTGGCTGTATTTTCTCAAAATACATCAAATACAGAAAGTAATTATCTCCGAAAAAAGAATCTAAAATTATATTGATTATATATCTTGAATGCAAATATAGTCAGGTGAGTTTACAGAGACAGACAGACAGAAAAAAAAAGTAGAAATAAGGAAATATTTTTAGAATAGGTGTTTTTTTTCTTTGTATCTTTTGCAATGTTTAATTGACTTTCTAATGTTCTGTTTAGCAATATCATAATCTGTAGTCAGAACTTGAGGAAAAATTATCAATGAGCAAGAAACCAGCTTTTCTACAATGTCCCATACTCCATGAGCAAAGTCTTTGAACCTCTGGGCTCTGGCGGCATTTTTCCTTCCAGGAGGACAACGAGGATTTTTTGCCTCGTGGCTGCAGGGCTGAGAGTCACCGAGGCTGTCTGAGCTCTGAAGGGCACAAGAGGAGCCCACAAGCCCTCGGATGAACCCAGAACTCGAGATTTTGCTCCACTTCCTTTTCTCTAGGCTTCCTGATTGTTGCACATTTAGAAAACATAAATGTTTTCTGTTTGAGTTGGACCATGAAAAACTTGCTTTTTCACAAGGCAGTCCCACCACTTGAATCTTTGAATCCACTGCTTGAATCCATCCACAGAGAATTCCCAAGCTGGCATTTACCTACCCTACACAACTGGAGTGGTTTAAAGATGCTTCTGTGCACACAGTATTTGAGTCTGATGTGACTTTCAGGGTGACACCCCAGAGCCTTTAGTAACTTCCTGAGTTCTCTATCAGTCTTTACAAACATGATATTTTGCACTAAGAGGCTGCTTAACAGGCTCAGAGTGCAGCTCCCATTAGAATTCAGCAGAGCAAAGATGTTCCCACCTTCTCAGAAAGCTGACAGCTCGGGCTGTCTGTCCTGCGGCGTGACACGGCTGTGCTGCAGCCCTGCAGGATGCACCAGATGCATTCGGGGCAGGAGCTGGCCTGGCAGCCAGGAGGGACGAGCAGCAGATGCGTCACCCCCTCCTGTCGCTCTGCTCTGGGGACAGATAAGCTGCGGGCTGTGGGGGCAGAGCAGCCTCTTGAAGCAGCGCAGCGGAAACCCCCAGGGAGCACTGAATCTGCGCTTTGGATCCTTAGGGCAGGATGCTAACAGATTTTTTTCTCTATAATGCGCATTTTGAGATAAATACCAGTTGTAGTGAAGCGTTTTCTGCGAAGCAGTCTGTTAGAAAAGGGTCAGACTGCCGATGTGCCCATTGCTGCGATAAGGCACGGCTGGGCAGCGGGCACGCAGCCGTGTGGAACACGAGCCGCTCCAATTCCCGGGAACACCGGGGTCACATCGGCCTGGCAGGGAACGGGGCTGGCAGCCCTGACTGATGATGAACTGGCTGTGCAAGCTTTAATTAGCCAGCGACAAGGCAGAATTATAAGCGCTGTTTTACGAGCGCAAAGTAAATACTTGCTCTCCTGCTTTGGCCATCCCTGGAATTTATTAGGCTGGATGTGTCCATGCCCCAGAGCCAGGGAGGCAGATGCTGGGGGAGTGAGGAAGTGGCTTTTGCAAGCTGACCCCTCCGGAGGAATAGCTGCAGCCAAGCCTTTTATGCTGGCACATTTTTCTGAAATATTTATGCCCGATCACCCGTTGTTGTTTACCTCAGTGCCTCCTCTCCTTGCTCACCGCGGGCTGCCTCATCAGACAGTCTTTGCTATTTAGGGAGCACAGAAAAAAAGTTAGGAGACTGAAATTAGAGAAAAACCTTTTGGCACACACTGAAGCTTCCACTAAGAGAGCTGTGGGGAATTAATTGTCGGGCAGGAAAGGCTGGGAGTGGGGACTGGCGGGTGCCCCAGCAGTGTCATGCAATCATGTGAAGGGCAGAATTCCCTCATCTCGGCAGGGGTGACTGCTGTGGATTTAGGTAGGAACT
Organism: Leptocoma aspasia; assembly: GCA_013399835.1. Classification (NCBI taxonomy): domain Eukaryota; kingdom Metazoa; phylum Chordata; class Aves; order Passeriformes; family Nectariniidae; genus Leptocoma; species Leptocoma aspasia. The sequence continues at coordinate 378,850 of VXAX01004303.1, read as the reverse complement.
GCTTTTCAGGACCAGCTATTGTTGTTTCACCCATCCATGCTGGATGCCTTCCCCTTGGCTGCTAGCAGAAAGGGCAGCTGCAACCTCAGCAGCAACTACAGCAGCCACCCTCAGCAGGGACACAGGGAAAAGCCTCAGAGCAGGAGGCAGAAAGTAGGTTAACCTGAAAGATGACAGCAGGAACACTGCTCTATAGACATTCTTCTTATATAATTTGATATATTCACTTTTTAGTGTCTCAGAAGCAGAGGGTGTTGCTTTGCATCATTGTCAGTGAGGAGGGAGCTGAACTCCCTCCCTTCGTGCTCCCCTCTGTGACCTGTCTGCTGTAGGTGAAGGGAAGCCCAAAGAAAGTCAATATGGATAAAATATTGTTGAATTCTGGTATTGGTCAGACTGCTGGTGGAAGGGTACAGCCTCCCTCGGGTCACAGACTGAGCTGAGAATAGCAGATTTGTCCTTTTCAACAGTTTTGCAAGACAAGTTGCTTTTGCTGTGGGATTTTGGGGTTGCTTTGATCAGTTTTGGGTTGTTTTTTCTCTACTGTATCTAGATCCAGGCTGCCTGAAGATAACCATGTATTTGCCAGTGATTTTAGTGAAATAAGAATTTGACCTTGAAATATGCTGAGTTCACAGGCTATATAAACTAAAATATTTGGTATGTTTGCTCTAAATCCAGACAACCAGAGAGCTGATGGTACATTTCCCCACTGCAAACGGATCTGCTGAAAAACACGAACCTTGATTTAAAGGAAAGCCACCATTGCTGATTGTGTGTCGTATCTTAGATGGAGAGTGGAAGGAGAATTGAGATCAAATACAGTTTATTGACTTTATTCCTTCCTTAACTAACAGGCGAACTTCTGAAAATGTGCACAGTAGCCTTTTTATGAAATCTGAAAGCGAGCACTAAATTACAATCCTCAAATCACCAATTCAGAGCCCACAGAAATATTTTTTTTTCCATTTCTTCATCTATAATTTCCGGGCTGGAGCTCTAGCCATTAATAGCAGCTACATCATTGCAGTGCCGGCACTTCAGCAGCACCCTCATCCATTTCAGTCATTGATCCACTAATGTGCGCCGGATGAGAAAGGAAAAGGGCGGCTCATTCATCCTCCCCCTCCTTCCTCCTCCTCTCACCAGGTGGCAAGCACTCACCCATTGCTTTAAATCCCTATCAGATTTCAGAGGCTCAGTGTTAATTGTCCCTGTACGAGGACCGACCCCAGACAGTGAAACGAAAATTAAAGTGACGGGGCCATGGAAGTGGGTGAAATGCTACAGGAAAGGATGGATCTGCACCGGCTTTCCTTGGCCCACAGACTGCAGACAGCACTGGAAATGACAACAGAGCTGGAGCTGCAAAGCACACTTACAGGCCTTGGGTTCTTGCTGGAATATGAAACCAAACAAGGAAAAGAGTAGGAGAAAGGCCAAAGAATTTAGGCAATAACATTAAAGGTACAGCAAGGAAATGGTGCTTTGAGTAGCATCAGCTGCACAAGTAATACTGTAATTGCAGTTGCATATGGAGCAAAAAAATATTTTTCCCATGGACATCCATGGGTAATCCATATTGCAGCCCTATTTGGGTGTTTTTCTGATTTACAGAGATACTGAACTGAAAGATATATTGCTTATGCCTGTAGCTTGCTGGGATTTCCTGATCCAAAAACCTGATTTTTATTATTTTTTTAATCTATCCAACTAACCTATAGGCACATTCTTGCTTTCCCTTTCCATTCTTTGCTTGGTACATCTACTCTTTTGTTCTCATATTCCTTATCATTATATTGCTCATTTTGGGGATCAAAGGGCAAAGGAAATAAAAATCCTGTTAGTTTTCAAAGGTCCACATAGCAGTAGATAATTGGTTTCCAATCAAGCCCAGACTTCTTTCATCTCCAAAGTCCTTACAAAGAACATTTTGCTAAGACACAAATATGTGTTTGGTAGCACTGCCAGGAGACCTAATTCTGGAAGTCTGTGATCACCTGAGCAGTGACACTTATAAAGATGAGGGGGGCTGATAACAATGCTGTGTCCTTACACCATCTCCCATTACACTTGCATTAATGAGACATAACTACACCCTCCTGAAGAAATACTGTCAGTAATATTTCTCTCATGCTGTAGTAACAGAGGTGATGGGTCAGGAATAGAAACCAGCTTTTTCCAGCTCCCCAGACCACGGCTCAGCCAAATGAGCACCCTTCCTTCTCAGAGATTGCTGCTCTTTCCAGTTCTGCTCCATGGAGACAAATGGAAATGTGCTGTCCATTCCCACCCTGGTTCACATTTCCACCTCTGCAGCAGTTTATCACCTTTGCCTGTGCTGGTTGAACTTTCTGGGCTGTGGTGCAATGACCAGTGTAATGCTGTTTATATAACACAATGCCCAGCAGCTAAGGATATGAACTTTTGACAACCAGCTTTTCCACCAGAAAAACCATGATGTGAAACTACACCCCTGTACATCTTTGCAGGGACTGAATCTCTGCTGTCACTTTGAATCTCAGTGACCTTCACCTCAATTTCCCTTACTCACTTAATGCCTTTCTCTCTCCACCCACACTTAAATCCAACAAAACATGGGTGGGGTTGGCTTTTCTCCTAGGTGACAAGAGGAAATGGACTCAAGTTGCACCAGGGGAGGTTTAGATTGGATATTAGGAAAAATGTAGTCACTGAAAGGCTGGTCAGGCACTGGAACAGGCTGCCCAGGGAACTGCTGGAGTCACCATCCCCTGGATGCTGGATTTAAAAGCTGTGTAGATGTGGCACTGGGGGATATGGTTTAGTGGTGGCCTTGGCAGTGCTGGGTTAATGGTTGGACTCAATGATCTTAAGAGGTCCTTTGCAACCAAAATGATTTTATGATTCTGTATGAAAAAGCAAAACGTGTTCATGCCACAAAAACATGAGATATGGTTAAATGACTGATCCTGGGTTTGTAGGAATCTCTGAGGTTTTTTTTCCCTTTCTCTTTTCCTTTTATTTCCTTTTTTTTCCTAGTTTTTTTTTTTACTTTTGCCTTTTTTTTTTCTTTCCTAGTCTTCATGCCAGGGCTCCCCAGCAGCAAACATTTTTTATGTATCAAGGCAACATTATTTTGTGCAATCTAGAGAGGCAGAGTGCAGAAGATGCACAGGTGTATACTTGTGCATAGATACCAAAATCTATAACTGACTCTGGTTCTTTAAATAAACAGAATACATTCATTTAGCTTAAAATAGGACTCCTGTCAAGCTCCTGCCCTACAGCAACTACCAGTTGCACTGTCAAAATCACTCTCTGTGGTTCTGAATAGGTTTCTTAATGAAAGAGCAACATTAGCTCTTTAGAACATTTTGTCCCTGAAGGATGCAGCAACAGCCACAGAATGATTTCTGGCTCAGACATGCTTATAAATGGTGGAAAATATAATGGTTTAAATCGTGACTATCAGCTCCCTGGAAATGCTTCACAACAGTGATTCAGGGAACCAAGAGATAAATGGATATTAAGAATGGTACCCACTGATGAGAGAGAGCTTTGTTCCCCACATGCACTCTGACCCCCTTAAGAATAATTATGGTATGAGTAGATTGTCACTGAAACAATGCAAAAACCAAGGAATGAAATTATTTGGGACCCAATCCAACAAAAAATATGTTCTGGTGAAATGAAATTTTAGTATTTGCTGGATTAAATAATGATGATCATCTGAATGAAATTCCATGTTTGTATTTCAGCAGTCTGGTCATACTGACTGTCACAGTAGCAATTTTTTATTCTGGATAAACCTGGAGGCAGTAGTAGAGTAGAATATGACTTGAGTAGATATGTTTATATCCAAACCAAAGAAAAAGAGCTTTTCATATAAATGCACGGTTGGAGACAGGACTTAGGTGTTCTCTTGTTTCTTTAATAGGGATGGTGTGGCTGCATTTGTCTAAAGTCTCCCAGTTAGAGCTACAGCACCATTTAAATGTTCAAAAATGGTATTTACCAACAGCCTCATGCATATCCTCAGTCTGGGCTCCAGACAGATTTCAGATCAAATGTCACTGTTCTCAGGCAGGAAAAGCCCTCAAGCAGCTTTTACACAGCATGGAGGGTATCAGGATCAAAACCAACAACCAAACAGATGACATTTTTCATCAGAAGTATCTGTCCCTGCTTTGTCAGTCTTCTCCCTGGCAGCAGGAGACTAAACTTTTCCTGATGTGTTTGATCCTCTTACCTCCTTTACTTGCAGTCTGTTCCAAGAGCCACTATCAGCCCAGCTGTAATTATCACAGAAAGAAGCAGCTTTTTCTAGGCACAAAAATTTTCAGTGCTAACAATAAAACAGTTAAAAGTGCCCTTCCTGTGTTTTACCCCATTTTCTGATGTTGTGGTCCCTTTCCCTGCTCCTCAGGGCTCAGTGGTCATGTTGGTGGTGGTGCTGAAGGTCACTGGTGTCTGGAGCCTTTCCCCAGGAGGACTGTGATGTTCATGGTGATGCTTTTGTCTCAGTCTAAGACTTTTGGGGTTCATTTATATGTTTGCTAACCCATTTTATACCTTGCAAACTCGGCACTAAACCTGTGGCCTGTTAACAGTGATGGCAATACAATACAACTGAGATTCACAGCTGCATTATTATGCTATTTTTAAGTTTCTCATTAGTTTGTCATCCAACTCAGACCCTGCTAATGCATTGCTCAAGGTAGGAGATCAGCAGAATATCAGGAGCTAACTTAATGAAAGCCAGCTCATTCCATCCTGCACTCAGGGTTGGTGTCTCCTTGGCTGTTTATAAAATTCCACGGAGCATCTGGAATAAATGGTACTGAATTAATACAATGCTATAAATAGGTTAATCAGGTGGAATCTTCAGCTGCTGAAATAGTAGAGTTACACAATTATACTGACCTTGGCTCATTATGGTGCAAGTTTTCATTATCAAATTTCAGTTCCAACCTGTAGAACTCCTCTATTATTTGGGTCAGCTTACTCTTGCAGTCCACACTTTTCCACTGAAGTAATAAACAATGAGGCCAATGTTGGAGCAATTTCTTAGGGGCTTCTGGTAATTGTTCATAAGCTGCTGGGCACAGAAAGCTTCCGTAGAAAACTGAGTCAGGACTAAGAAGTCAAGCCCCTTCCACCAAACAGTTTAATACCTGAGGAGCTGAAAAGATGACTTTCACCTATACAGCTTGCACTTTAAAAATGTAAATGAAGTCTGTACATGTAGTTCCTCTGTGACAGCTTCCTCTAGTAACAGACTCAGTCATCCATCTGTCACAGGGAGGGAAAAACCTATTTGCCACTCAAAACCACAAACTCAACAAAATTGCTCAGAATACTCAGCATCACCTCAGTGTGTGGTTAGTAAGCAAACTGCTTAAAAGTAACTAAACAATTGGCAGCACAAATGATCAGGGCTAAAGGGTAAAATGTGCCTTGAAATGGCATCAACTGCTGCAGATGCTGGCTGGGATTATTAGCATGGCATTATTTACAGTTCCCACACCTTTGCTTGCTCCTGGAATAAAATGAAATATAAAAATAATGGTTTCCAGGATAAGTATATATGCCATAATCTCAAAGTATCCATTATAATGTATTTCCATTTTCTACCCCAGAAGTAAAAGGTAGAAACTTTTCATGTTGCAGCTTTCCCCTCTTAGGCTAAACCAGCCAGAACAGTCCTTGCCAGGATCTCACTTGTGAGGCATAAATTGAAGAGAGAGGAAGCCGTGGGCCTGTCCCACTGGTTGATCAGATCACATTTAATCATATCAAGGCATCTATTTTTTCATTATTCTGTTTGGTTGATATTTAGAAACAAAAAGGCAACCCTATTTTAGGAATTTGGCAATTAGAATTATATTAGTAGATCAAATTGACATTTGGAATTAATTATAAAAGGGGGAAAAAGGGTTTGTGCTCACTCTTGATCTTTTAGAATGTAAAAATATGGTCTGATAAGCATATTTGCCATCTTGGAAACATCAAGGTTTATTGTGATTTATTGGCTGATATTAAACTAACTCCTTATTTAATGATCTAAGCTGAGATCACGGCTCCAGAGAAATAGACATATTATATATATATATATATATATATATATATACACACATATACATAAAATGAAATTTCTCACACAATTCTGATGCATGATTTAGCCAGTATTACTACTACTTTTCCTAAATTTTGGCAAAAAGTCAGGGAGTAGCAGAGTTCTAAGCTCTTAATGGAAGGTCTTATTTACCAACAGAAAGCAGCCTTCTGCTGGATGTCTCTGAGAGAGTAATAGTTGAATTATTACTGGCTTAAGTATGTATCTTACATGATCCTGCTAAGTTTTTGCCAGTGTAAGCAAGGGGTGACTGCATTCACCCCTTTATGTAATTATGCCTTAGTAATTATGCCTTAGTATTTGTATTTGATTGTTTGAACAAAGAAACAGCATAAAATAATAAAGTTTTGAGCAATTTGAAATATTATAGATATGATACATATTTCACATCTATTATTTATATTTTATGAATATATATGAAATATGCTTCTCCTCTCATTGGTTTATCTTTGCTTTGGTGGTAACTCTTTAAAATGCCCTCTGAGGGTTACAAACTGTTGTATTTCCCTTGGTCCCAGACAAGTTGTCCCACACATGCCAGAGCTGATCTAGATCCTGTCCGTGTGCTGAGCTGGCACCAAACACGGCTGTTGGGAAGCTCAGAACTGCTGCCAGGTCAGTAGAAGACATTGGTTTAAGTGTCTTTCTTTTAAACATGTCCAGGCTATCCGGTTTTCTTCAGTAACCACTTTTTTCTTAATTTTCATCCCTGTTTTTCCTTCTGAAAAAAACATTACCAGAAATGCCAGGATGAGTTTGCAAAGTAGAGAGTGAAGACTGTGTGCATTCCTACTGGCAGCAAAATTTCCACAGATTTCAGTGTGTCCAGGTTTTCCCTCTGACCACTCCACCATGTTTGCTATGCAGATGGGATTTCCTCCTGTAGAGATCCTGCAGCTGGAGCTGGGTGGGCAGAAGCAGCTCTGATTTTATCCATGCTGTCCATAACCCTCCCTGCCTGCTGAGCTGCACAAACTGCTGACTACTGAATCCTCAAGGTGAAGGACAAGACAAAAAACATTTTCAGGGATTTGAAAGGATGGAATTAACAAGGCAGGAGAATGAGAGTCTAAAACCAGGATAAACAATACAAAGATTTTTTTTTTCCCCTTTCAGGAAGCTGAAAGGAAAACTCTGGAAATGTGCAGTGTTGATGGACAGCTTGCTAAGAGTAAAAATAGGAGTCTCTGAAAACGCTAGGAAATAAAAATTCATGACCCAAATTAAGAAATATGAACTTGACAGGTGCTTCCTGTGGATGTGGAGATGAGGGAAGTAGAAGAGGGTTTCTCAAGTAAAGGATAATGAGGATGCAGAGAGCAGGTAATTTGTTTCTTCCCTCCAAGGCAGCTCAGCATGGGGGGATCCTGCCCTGCTAATGAAGCCGTGGCGCCGCTGCGTGTGCTGGGTGCTGCCTCTGCAGAGGGGCTCTGGTGTGAGTGAGGGGTGCTGGGGAAAGCTGAGAATTGCTTCTCTCAGACTGCAGCAACTTCCCTCATTTACAGGAGATGCTCAAGGGGATCAGTCCATCTCCCTGCTTTCCAGCAGAACAAACCCAAGGCATGCTGGAATTGTTCATCAGCTGGGAGTCTGAGGATGTAACTGTGTGTTTGCCTCACCTCCCCACTGACACAGGCTGGTTCCTTTGTGAAACATTCCATTGTTTTTGCCCAGTCTGGCTTAAAAAGTGTGAGGTTACAGGCTCCTACCCCTTCCAATCTAGTGACATTCAAGGTCAGGAAGTTTTCATCAACAAGGTTTCAGTTTGCCTCAATGATGTTACTTCATTCTTAATTGCATTCTCATAAATTAATGTTTTGTAATTCTTTCAGTCTTGCTGCTTCAATCTTCCAAATTTTTTTATTGGGAACTAATGTTCCTCTAACCCTAAGCCATAATTTAACTGTGCTCAACTTAGTTACCACTGTTGCTCTCCTCTCCAAAAGAGTATCTTTTCCTATTTTCTGCAGAACTTCCTGTATCCTGTCTCTTGTTATATGTATTACACAGCACAAAGACTTAAATTTTAACCTGCTTCATCTCTCCAAACTGGAATTCAGATACTGCACATCTTCGAACATATAAAACAAATACCACATTGCTGCCATGCTCAGGGCTAACTACTGAAGCAGGTTTATCCTCACTGTCTAGGGCTCCCGGTGGAGAACACCCTCCCTCTTTTTGGAGGAGAACCATTCACTTTAGAAAATGAGTTTCAACTTTTTGAAAATTAAGGTGATTAAGAGAATATGTTCCTACAGCCTAGCACAGAAACAGGGTTCTCCCTTTCATGTGTTTCCTTATTTTTCAGCCTGTAAAATGTTTCACCAGACGAGGGGGACACCATACAAACCCCTACTGAGTTAAGGGAGCGAGATACATCTACTTTTTTTTGTCAAAGTTCCAAGACACTGGCAAAGTTGTGAGTTCCACAGCACTGTTGTGGCAGATTTTATACTAGCAGCAGCATTAATTGTAATAACCAGCAGGAATTCAATGAAGCATAGTTCAGAATGGATGTGCCATCCTAGCAAGGGCAATCAAGTGGTGAGACACCGCATTCCAAGATGCATCATTTTATCCTCACAGATCTGACTCCAAAGGCACAGATCTGACTCCAAAGGCAACCTGTCAAAACATGTAAAATTTAAAATTTCACACTCTTCTTTTTGGCATTTCCAAGCTTATGACACCTGAAAATTTTAATCCACCATATGCTTCACTTGATTCCTGAATTGCTCTTCAGTTCTTTCTCTCACTATTCAGAGGGAGCCTCAGCTGATAAGGGATGCACCAGCAACACATGGTTTAGGCTGAAAGGGCTCATACAACCTGGGACAGATTCACTTCACTGAGCATTAATCCACTTTAATCCAATTGGATCACATACCAAACCAGCAAAATCCTTGAAGCTTTGACAGCACCAGTTCTGCTGATATTTAAAGGTTAACAGAGTCAGTAGATCCTGTGCTACTTGTATCTACACTGAGAGCTCTGGCTGATAATCTGTACAATGAGTTAATGAATATGAAATAGAGACCACACACTGATAGCACTCTTTTTTTTTCCTCCAATAGGATGTAGAGCCCCAAAATCTTGTATTAGAATGCAAGTGCCATAAGATAACCATGCTTCAATAACTCAGTCATTTTGAGAATATCAAAGTAAGAGAAAAATATGAGAAGATGCAAAGCATTAGATTTTGATACAACTTCCTCACTGCTTGAGAAAGCAAAGTCTCCCTAAATCTCTGAATGCCACATCCAGGCACAGCAGATAAATGATCTGGGGTGGGAGATGACAATCTCTGAGACCAAGAGGATGGGAGAAAAATGCAGAGAGCTATAATGAAAGCTGTCAAGTGCATCATCTTGCTGTAGCACTGCTCTTATTAAAGATGTAAGAGCACTTGCAGATGTTAAATACTGAGGAGGAACAGCTTAACATCCAAGTGCAGCCCTCAGAAGGGATCCTACAGAGCAACAAGATTTTTAAAAAGCTGACGAAAACTAGAAGGAAACCAAAAGTAGAAAAAACACACAAGAAACACAATTTAAAAGTATATAAGAACATATATAAACCCCTGTGTATAAAAGCCTTCCTCAAAGGCCCTGAAGGAAGAAACGATGCTCACTCACCCCCATGACATTTGTCTCCAACAAACCAATGCTGTGACTGACACACTCTGCACTCAAATGCAACAGAAAACCGAGGCCTTGGCCAGCTGCAGCCGTTCTGGAAGGATATCAGGGCTCCCAGGAAAGAGCAGATGTTAATCTGGGCCCAGGATGGCTCCATCCTGCCCATTTCCCTAGGTTTCCCATTTTCCTGGGCAAGAGCATGCTGATTCAGTCCAAGCCCTGCACAGCACAGTACAGGAAACACGTTCATCCCAGAAGATGCTGTAGTGACAGACTCAAAATAAATGAGGACTTCAGGATCAAAGGCATGATGTAAAATGTTAAAACGTATTCTGTCTCAAGGTCACGCACACAAAAATTATTATGGATCCTGTAATAATAGAAGCAGTCGCTTCACTGAAATTAATTTATTTTGAGAATATCCCTTTTAATCCTCCATGCATTTTTTAGCACAAAAAGTTGAGTTTTATCACAACCTCCTTCATAAAACTTAATATTGTATGTCTGGTAATGTGGCTGTTCAACAATTCCTTATTGGAAATTCCCACATCTGTGAAACCTTGGCAACACTGTTAGTAAGTGACCTACACAAAGTTTAATAGAAAATTTTTACTGAATATCCTCTGTTTAATGTAAACAAGGCAGGAGGCAAAACAAGGAGTATATATTTTATATAATTACACTATTTTACAGGGCACAGAAAGCATTGAGGACATGGTTTGAAAACCCTGTATGATATGCAATATCAGATATGGATTTTCCATGTAGCCCCAGGTCTATTCCAGGACTCTTTAATCTTACCAAGTATTTCAGGTTAGTATTTCTTCTAGCAAGACACAGAGCACTAATAAAATGTCACCTGTGAGACTGCACAGCAGGTTATGGTAGAAATTACCATGCATTTACAAAGCCATTCCATGATTACTTGTGCCCTGTAAAATGAAGTGTGGCAATCTTTACACTAATCATAGTGTAAGCAAGCTCGGGATTCTGGTCCTTTCATATATGTATATATATATATGTATATATATACATAGGTGATATACAACCAGACTCAAGCTGTGCATCAAGGCACAGCTTTTGTATTGCACAGACAAATATAGAGTAAGAACATTACACAGACAGAATCTGAATACCAGGAATATTACAGTCATAGGAGAAACTAAGGACGAACTTGTTCTACCAGAGCTAGCACATGGCTTATTACAAAATTTTCTAAATCAGAGTCTAAATCAAATACATACTATAAATGAAAAAAATGTAAAACAATGCTTCTATTTACACACATGTGCATCAGGATTAGAATGTGGTTTGGATCTGCTTTTTGAAATAAAAAATTATTCTAGTATCCCATCTCAAGTATTTCAATCTAATACCAGTGGCCCCATTCTCTAAGGTGATGAGCACTCATCTTTCCCACTGACATCTGGAGGATCTGCACAAGCCATGAACCCTTCAGGCCAAGTATTTTCTCTGGTGGCCCTCTCTGGGTAATAAATAACCACATACACACGCACACAGAAACAAAATGGGCTCCTCAATGACATGCATAGATCAAAAAGGTGAAAACATGGACCTGAACTAACTTCTAATCATTAAAAAAAAAGTGCATGAAAAATATCACCACAAAAATAATTAAATGAGTTCCATCTCTTAAGAAAGATTAAAGCACTTTTACAAAAAATAAAGGTCATTGCCATCAGGTATGGTAATTAAGGGTTTGTAAGCAGCACCCACAAAAGCAGTTTAGGCTAAAGCAACTTTAAGGATTGCTTCACTTGCGTGAGGATGGGTCCATATCTTATAAATTTATCGAATAAACAACATTTGGTTTGCAAGAAAACATCACCAATGTCACTGGAGACTGAACAATCACAGTCTGAATTTTAGTGAGCATAGATCTACTGATTTTTCTCATGGACAAGCTTCAGGAGCTGTGTTTGCAGCTCTGCAGTGTTTTGCATTAGGGCACCACAGAGCCTGCAGCCTTTCAGTGTAATGAGTTCAGGTACCAGTGAAAACAGCAAAACAAAGGAAGTGATGTTACTGCTTCCATCTGAGATCAGGCAATTCTTGAATGGCTTTATCAATTCTTATATTACTTGGAATGCTCTTGCAAGTTTTGTTTAACATTTCGCTCACTTGAATTTATAGTAGTATTATCACTTCCAGTTTCCACTGAAATTGGGACATTAGAAGTATTCTGGAGCATATGCTTTAAAAAAATAAAGATGATTTGAGGAAAAAGTAATTAAGCTCAAGCAAAAACAACGAAGACCCAAATTCAGTAAAGCATCAGCATTTCTGCTCAACTGCTTAACTTTGTTCATGTAAAAGATGGTGATTTGAGGAAAAAACCCTTGAAATTAAGCTTATGTTAAACTGTTTTGCTGAATTGAAACCTTATAAATAACAAATGTATGTATTAAACATACTCTGCATAGACATCAACATGTTCTAAACTATGTGTCAGGTATTAAGGAAGCTCCTATTGTGGACTGTCTGCAATGCAGACCTTTAAAAATGATTTGCTATATTCAAGGTATGTTTCTAAAGAAGAAAAATGAACTAAGTGTAATTTTTTCAAATTTTGTCCTACTATGCTACTTGGACCTGAAAACACTTTGGAGCTAAATGCAGAAAAAAACCAACAGGTGAAGAAGTAAAACATGCTTTTGTTTGCCAGAGAAATGCAACAGTTTTTACAGAAGCCCCAGTACAGGGAGTCACTGAATACTGGTTTTTACCTGCCAAAATGTTTCCCCAGTTCCAGAACTGCTTTCTCCAGCTGAACCTGTACTGGAAGCTTTTACAGCAGGATGCTCTTCACTGGTGACAAGAATAAATTTAGCCCATTAACTGTGACACTGCTCTAATTAACCTGCTAAGTTAAAAGGCCTCTTAACATCCAGCTTCCGTAAATATTAAAAAACAAGACCTCAAAGGCATGGATAGAGAGCAGAATCTGATTCTAGGTACAGTCATGTACACCTAGAAGAATTCTAGTGACTGAATAAATTAGTCCATGTTTGCATATGAGCAATGATATCTGAAATGGGCATTAGCTGTGCAAACAGGGGGGCAGGAAAGACAAACGAGGAAATGGAATGAGCTCTACCTGGCCTTGCTCAAAGGAGGGGAGAGGTCCTACCCACAGGTGTGGAGAGCAGGACAGGTCACTGGCTGTGACTGCAAGCCGCCAGCCAGTGCTGGCAGTGAGGACCCTCTGGAGGGCAGAAGCAAAGCACCCCGTGGTGGCCTCTGCTTGCAATGCCAGCACCCGCCCTGGCTGATGGCATTCCCATGGAAAAGGAGACACTGAGACGCATTCCTGCATCCCAGCACTGGGAAAAGCAGGTGCAAATTTTGGTCCTAAATAAGTTATCAATGCTTTAACTGAGTTGGCATCACTGTGATGGCTAGATAAGCAATAAAAATGTCTTTCAAAATAACAGAATGCTTATGCTGCTGATTTTCAAGGCACAAAAGATTCTTAAACCAATTCAGACTAATACCAATTGAAAAGAAATTAAAAATACTGTTTCAGCAACAACTACTGATGACCTATAATGTAAAGGTGACATGAGTCAAACAACTAGAGTTCCCACGTAAAAAGCTAAAGCAAATCTAGTTACATGGATGACCTGGAGATCAATCGCTTGGAATGACAGAGACAAACATGCTACAAACATGTACACTTCAGATATATTTGTTATGGATGTGATGCCAAATCAGGATTAATTTCTTTAGTATTGATTTTAGACTGACAGATTTCTTGGAGTAAACCACTGAGGAATCAAGCTCAGAGTTGTACTTAAGATCCACCAAAAGCCAAATGATCCCTCATTAACATATCCTGTTGTATAAGGATTGGTGGATTTTTTGAACTTCTTCATTTTTAATAACATACATTGCAAATATAGGCATGTTTTTCTTTCATATATCCAACTGAAAAGAAAAAAGGATTAAGACATAAAAATGTTATAGAATTAATTTGCTTTTTTAAAAGTAATATGGTCACAAAGAGCAAATAGGTGCATGTGAGCCCCAGGACATACAAGAGCCCAAACTCTCTAAACACTGTCATCAGAATAACCAAGGTCTGATGTCTGTGGTTCTTCATGCAGCTTTTGCAGCTCTTCACACAGTGGCTAGAAATGCTGTGGATTGCTTTCTCCCCAAATGCCTTCGCTCATATTCCAAGTCCATCTGCAATCTCAACATCTGGTGAAAGCAACTTGTCTCCCCAATATCCCCTGCCACTTTGCCAGGAGGCACCACGTGTCCCTGGGTGTTGTCAGTGCCCCTCCGGGGGTGGCTCGGCCGGGGCTGCTCAGGGTGTGGCTGAGGTGTGGTACTTGACAAAGGCGATGGCCGCCAGCTCCTTGCAGAACTCTTCCAGCACAATCACGCCCTCTAGTAACGTCATGTGGTCAATGCTGGGACAGAAGAAAATTGCAGGGAATCAGGACTGGCACACACAAACCCAGCCACGCCTCTCGGGAACGTACAATGAGTTTACTCACATGGGCCCTTCCGGCTCCAAGCCCAGCAGGCGTTTTCTGACCAGCAGAAGTTTGGGAGTGAAATCTGGGATGCGCTGGATTCTAACCATGAGGTCCCCGACGACCTGTAAAGCCCAGGGCATCAACATACAAAGTTAACACCCCTGCAGAGTGCCTGGCAGCAAGGTTCAATGCCAGCTTCAGTGCCCACTTCACCATCCCCATAGGCTCACAGAACAACCTGCAGAGAGGCTGCTCTGCCCAAAAAGAGGGTGAGTGAGTGCAGAAAGTAAAGAAATACAAGAGCCTTACTTGCTCTTGTCACAAATGGCATTACTTATTTTAATTACATCAATGATTAATTTGTCTTTTTAAATGTTGACATAGACAAGCAACCAGTGAATTCCTGGGTGTAGGCAAAGCACAAGGGGAGAGAGTGAAGGTTGTATTTTGGAACGGGGAGGGCTGCTGGGAGAAAGGGAGCCAAGCCCTCTGTTACTATTGGGCAAGCATCAGTAACAGGCTCCTGACCAGCTCAATAACAGCTGGTGCGTGGGGTGAGCGAGGGATTCTGACTGGGGACACTGCAGTGTGGCAGGCACCCAGCCAACACTTCCAGGATGCAAGTCTGGCAGGAAGAGATGGAATTGGAGAAGAAGGGAACTTTTGGTAAATCTAGGACTTAATTGTCAAGAACACCCTTCATCAGAAAAAAAAAGAATATGAGCAGCGATACCCATCTAGGCCCAATGTTGATTCGAAATCGGCTTTCAATGACAAACATTTACCAACTTAAAATACCTGGCAACTACTACCACTAACAACGAAGTTATTAAATATATTCCTGCCATACAGCCATGTGTGATTATTGCTGTGTTTACTCACCCTGACAATCACAGAGAAGAGAGACTTGCAGCCAGGGGCGAGGTTGACGTAAGGATCCAAAAGATATTCGTGTATATGAGGATGGGGAAACAGGGACAGTTTGGACAACACTGATGTAACTTGTAAATTTACATCATAGGGCTGGGAAAGAGGGAAACAGTGCTTAGTTATTTTCATGCTGGCTTCTTTTCATCCACCTCATGTTTATTTAACTACTAGAACTTTTTACACAGCATTATGAATAAAGATAAAAGGTTAGATTAGAAGACAGGCCCAACCTCTGCTTTTCACAACAGCAGTGCCGTGAATATGACAGTTGGGCATTAGATGTTATTATCTGTATTGCTGCTACCATCACTTCAAGCTTTTGCACACTTGTTTATTGCAGGCCAAGTGCCCTTCCTGTAAAACATTTCTTCAGCTAAAGAAATAGCATGGGATCAGCCTAGATTAAACATCTGCTTGCTTCTCCTGGGAAACTGTAAAGTATATGAACTCAGGAAATTGCCAGAGCGAAATCCATGTTTACAGCTAATACGTTATTTCTCTTCTACTTTATTTTTTTCTGGGAAAGAACCATTGCAGAAGGCCTGGCCATCTTGCGGCAGCAACCTATGGGAGATGGGACCAGTCCTGGGCTGGGAAAGCAGCAGGAAATCCTGAGCTTTTTGTCTACCTCCCTTCCCCAAATCAACCAAATGGGAGAGGCAGCACTGTCAGATGCTGGAAAATGCTTATCAGTCATAAGGAATAAAACAGTACCTGATTTTCCAGGAAAAAAAAGTGCCTAGTTTAAAGGACTTGACCATTCTAGTAAGAAACTTATTTCCATAAAAGCAAGCCTTTTCACCATGGCTTCTTTATGTTTCAAAACTTTTTTTTGGTCTTTGATTTTGTCATCCCAGTGAAAACAAGCTGACATTTTAATTTAGCCCAGAATTTACAAACTAGTAGCATCTCCTTCCATTTCTTCAGTGGCAGAACAGACTAAGTTGACAAGAGAGGGACAGACATTCCTTTGGTACACCTCTGTGTCAACCAACCTTGTTGATCTAAGTGGATCATAGGGCCCTCATTTAATCTCTGGCTGCATACTGGCAGTAATACCCTGACTGGCATCATCACATCTAGAAGACGAGGATTTAATGACCTCAAATTCTCATCTTTAGGCTCTCAAGTTAGCATCCCACTGAAGAGTAAGAGAACAGATTCTTCCCCTTTTCAGATCTAGATTTGGATGAATTCAGCCTCAGATTAAGACAGATACATTTAGCCATGTTACATGTCTAAGCTCTCATTAGCTGACTTAACAGAGATCTGACACTTTGTACACCTGCCCACACACAAACATCTCCTGCCATCTCAGGTGCTCCCAAGTATCTGCTGGTCTCTTGATGGTTCCACAGAGGGTGGATCCTGCAAGATCTGTGTTGTAACCACAAACTTCTGGGAATATCCTGCACACCACAAAAATGGCAACAGATACCTGAGCTCAGGCACCTGAGAGGAACTTTCAGTCCATGGAGTTGAGGAAGCTGAGATGGTGATTCACTTTGCATTGAAAGAGACACTTACTTGCCTTTCAGAGAGAGCCCCAGGGACTACTGGGGCTGCTCTGACAAAATTTCCACTGTCTACATGTGTCCACATAAGTAATATTTAGGTATCTTATTATTGAATTTGCTGCCACACACTGTTGCATTGCAAAGTTGCCTCATAAAGCTTCTGAAATGAAAGCACTTACTTCTTCCAGTCAATGGCAGTTATTTCTGTACTTGGCACTCCAGCAATAGATTCATCCCAAACTCCTAACAAATGAAGCTTTCAGCCCCATGACCACAGATGTTACAGGTAAAAGAGATCACTACATTTTGAGTTATTATTGCAGAATTACTCTGCAGAGAGAGACAAAAATTCCTTCCCTAAATCTATTCACTGCCTACCTAGCTGAACTGTAGGAGAAGGTCTTTAGAGCTGTTTGAGTCAGCCAATTCATTAGGAAGCTCTGAAGGCATGAGCATTATCTGGTGTTCACAAGAGGAGAAGGAAACAAAGGAGTAACACGTGCTGCATTGTTCTGACAGATTGCTGTTGTGATTCCAACTAATTGAGAGCATTAAAGAAAGCTGCTTCTTCATACAGAGCTTTTATTTCTGTCCATATGTCAGCAGACTCAGTAAAATGGCCCCATATCAGATAAATCCTAAAAAAATTCCCTGTAGCTAAAAAGATTAAACCCAGCAAATTTTGAAGTTCAGGAAATTAAAAAAAAAATTCTTAGGGTACAGTCAGTTCTATAGAAATTTGTAATGCCAGCAGGAGGAAGAAGGTAGTGTCTATTACATGAGGTATTTGAAACAAGTTACTTCACTTGTGCCTGAGCTGTCTTCTGTCAGAAATGAGGTTAGTGAGAGCTACCACCTCTGCAAAGCTTTCTGGTATCACAGATTCATGTCAGAGTGTTCCCATGAACACTCACAGAGCTGACCTAGAGGCTACTCCTGGCTTCCTGCACATGTTTCCTGTGCATTTATATGTGCAAAAGCTCTTGTCAGGTTTATGACCAGGAAATGGCACATAACACAATAATATGACACTATAATAGAGAGTGATGGGAATTTACAGGACCTGACGGTGATCAGCTCTTTAAAAGTGATGAAAGTACCAGAAATGGAATTCTTAACTGGTTTTTCCTTACCTGATCAAGAATCCTGCCCATTCTTTCAAACAGAACTTTCAAGAAGTGTCCTTCAAAAAATGACTCTTCTAAATTGCACTTTTCCAAAGATCTGGGAGATCCAGGCCACTCCCACCGTAAGCAGATGACACAATAATCCCGGAACTACAAAGGAGTAGTGAGGAAAACAGACTTAAATCTCCATGGAAACCATTTCATTTCCTTTGATAGACCATACACCTTAAAACCATAATCTATAGGTAAATGATAAATCTAAGCTCAAAAAAATCAGTCATTCTAAAGTACACACTATGAGTAAAACCACTATCAGCAGGCACCTCATTTTCCTGGGGATATTCCTGCTACTAGGGTCGTTTGAGAAGCAGTGAGTGAAGAACAGAGCCCCCAAAAAGCAGATGGGGCCAAAACACAAAGCAACACCAACAATACACAACCTAATCAGGGTTCTTCTGAAGCAGGAATTGCATTCTTAACCATCTTCTTTATAGTACATTTCCACACTTGTGCTGCATTATGTGTAGCTGATCTTGCTATCCAAACCATTCTGCTCCCTAATTCCCAGGACAGGAAAGGCACGTGTACATGCAGAACATACAAACTAAAAGTATTTCAGGGCTTCCTCTTCCCTCTCTTTGTTTCCTAACACCCCTGGCAGTCTTTCTCTACCTTGCCCCGTATCTGCTTTGTGCTGCCTGATGCCTCACTTGCAAGGAATTACACCTTGAAAGGAGCACAAGTTGAAGCAGAGGAAATAAGAAGCACAGGAAGAAACAGAAGCAAAGAGTCAGAAAACAGACTCAAAAATTCTGCATTGATTGTAGCTTACCTACTTGTGCAGGCTTCCAGGAATAGCAATAAGGAAGCAGAACAGCTATTTGGATGTAATAACAGCAACAGGCAGGGCTACTCTTAGGGGGGAAATATTTTAACAGTAGCCATATCATCATCAGGAAGTGACAGAAACCAATTCTGCTCCATAATAACTCCCAGTACACTCTTTTTCCCAAGACATGAACGAAAGACAAAGATGATAAGTGGTTTCTGGCATCCAAGAATACAACATAGGGGAATTTTACATCAGCCTTTGTTTCCTTATTCTCTGTTTTCTATTCCCTTTCTTTTCAGGAGAGACTACAGATGAAGCAATATAAATACAGAAATCCAAACATCCCATCTTTAGCAGCTGATAACATAATTCCAAGGTTATGGAATTTTTAAAGTACCTACTAAATATAGCTTTCAGTTAGTCCTTTGCATAAATTTTTCTATTCTAGAAGATTCACAGGGTTTCAATAAAAAAACTGCAAACAGTGACCATCCTCTGACCAAGGAAACTATGTTTGTAAAAGCAAAACGTGCATGTACTTCTGAACAGTAAATCATAAAGCTTTCCCTGCCTACCCCACGTCCCAACTTCAAACCTGAATGCCTTAGGCTGTGCATTCCCTCTGATGAGCCTTTATTTGCAAAGCCCCAGATTGCATAACTCCTATGCAGCATTTTAATTTCTCTTTAGTTCTTTCAAACAGCTTGGCAGGCAATTCTCCAAGAGAATGCAGATAAATGCAGAAGCAAATTAAGAACCTATCTGCAGTTCAGGTTTTCTCTCACTGTATTTGTTATATGAATATTAATGCATTTAATGTCATCCATTATTCCCACTAGTGCAATACAAGGTGAATTCATCATCGAAAGATCTCCAAAGGTAAGTTTTCATTAAAAATGAAAATTGAATTTTCCCATCTTCCGTTACCAAAAGATGCATTTAATAGGACTATTTACAGAATCATTTGTATGTTCTCACCAGCATTTCAAATTCTCAAGGACTAAGGAAGAGTTCACTGACTTACTTGTCTGTGGGCATCTCTGAGGTAAGTATCATAACCTGTACCCTCCACATGGTATGATGACTTTGCTTCATCAGGTACAAGACACAGAAAACTGAAGGGAAAAAAAGTACATTCATGACTATATTCCACAGAGCACCAGTTCAATACTTTCTTATCATCTGTAGCCGTGTACACACAATGCTGAACTGTCTGGCCAATTAATCCACAGCCTCTACAATAACTTTATGTGAAGAACAGAGAACACAAAATCCATCTAAGCCTATCTATTCCAACTGCTATTTGTAATAACAAGGTATATGCTTGAGAACTTTTGTATCTGGCACTAGAGGTAAAGTCACCAGTGGAAGCATTTTCTGAAAATTAGCAGACAGAATGGAGATTAAAGGGAATATTCATAAATAGGTAAAGTATTTGCTAAAGGTCTAGAGCTAAAACAAAATATACTTGGGAATAAATGAGCCAAAAGAGAAGAAGAATTACGGTTAAAATTCTTCTTAACCTACTTCATAGGTAGTTTTATTTACCAAAATAAAATTTTGTTGTGGCAAAAAATGAACATCTAAGACACAGCAGGAGCATTTGCATATAAATGTCCCTTTTACAACTATAATTGCCTTTGCCAGGTGTGTAGTCAAATACTCTGTCCTTATTACTTTAACAATATCTGATGTAAAATGCATCAGGAAATTCTCAATAATATTAGTAACTTTAAAAAAAATTAATTAAACCCATTGAAATTTCTGGACAGCAAAATAAAACCCAGTCTTTGGACCCTGATTCCAAATTTCAGCCTTCACCACACTCCAAGAACTGCTGGACACTCCAGTAGAATTTACATGCAGAAATATGTAGCAGCTGACTTTTCATGTGGAGTTCATCTTATCTCAAAAAATACAAATTTACAGAACACTGCAAATCAGAAAACATTTCTATTCCCTGATGGAGTTTACATGAGGTGAATTTATGAGAGTGTTCTTTGTGTCTTTGCTCCAAACCATGTCCACCATAAACTATAAATAGTGATACTGGGGGAAAGAGGGCAAGAAGTGATGATGTCACTCTGTCCTGGCTGTCCCCGGGCTGTTTGCTTCCTTTGGCTAACACCTTTGATTATTTCTGGGCAGGCAGATAGGTCAGCACTGACACACCAGTGCTGCTCTGCTACCAAGTATTGACAGAGCAAACAGCCCTTGTCCTAATATTAGTTCCTAAGAGAATTACCATCACTAAGTTGCTTAGAGCAGAGCTTGTCCTCTTTGTGATATCCAATTTGCAGTGAGTCTAACAGGCACTGAGGTATGTCACAGGTGACACAGGTGCCCCCTGACTTTCAGGGAACAGAAGGCTATTTCTAGCATGGCAATTATTTCCTTTTATGTATGAGTTTAAGTAACTTCAAAGTTCTAAGGAATTTTCATTTTTTTTCTCCCTGAAAGGTTTATGGTAAGACTCCCCAGACTTGTCCAGGAAGATCAAGTCCTGTAACAGCATTTTAAGTACAGCAAATATTTCTGCAAAAAGCAACTTTTATAATCAAGCCTTTCATCGTGAATTCTGAGTATTCAACCATTAGCTGTAAAGTTCTTCTATTTTTCTCATTTATGTTGAATTAATGCAAGCTCTAATCTTTCAGAAGTAGCTTTCTGATAAAATGCCACATAATTTCCTTCTGTGGAGTCATTTTCCCAGCTGGCACAGAATAACATCCATTACAGAGTACACATTTAATTTGCACAGTGTGTGCAGACACCCACACATTCAGACATTTCTTCAAGTCTTTGTTTCAACTTACCTATTTACAATTTTATGAACTTCAGTCTTCCCATCATTTTTTGGATGTTCTGGACTGACAGGGGGAGAAGCACTGAGCCACTCCTGAGCTGACAATGTGTTATCTGGAGACAGATCAGTAAATAATGGATCTTCCTCCAGATCTCTGTGAAATTACATTAGACAAAGACATAATCACCCACAGAATGTTATGGAAGGCAGGAAAATCTCTGGGTCACAAAGCAGGCTGTTCCTCTTTGAACAACGAGGATTTTTACCAGAGCATAACAATATCCACAATGTATTGCATAATTAATATGCAGAAATACCAACCTTTGCAAATACCCAATAATGTGAACAACAGATGAGACATTTTTGACTTGGACAAAATTACTGCATCAAGTCACTTAAAACTTCTTAGCCACATTTTTCACATGAGAGAGTTCTACTCCAGGACATATTTAATTATTCTAGATGACTAAAATGGTTTGTGTGCCCAGTCTTTACTTCTCCTTCACTTAAACATCGAGTTTTATACACTTTATGTAGTGCCTCAGTATTTTATTTATTTTTTTTATGCAGTGCCTCAGAAATGTTCTTCCATCAAAAATGACTAGGAACATAAATGTAAGCAAGACACTTAAGTTATTAACTGCAAGAATATTCTCACTGATTGCAATAAAATATGCATAGATTTAAGCTTGGTAGATGCATAAATAAATTGAGACACGAAGACCTCTGAGTGTCTATTGTTCTGCAAACAGGCTTGTGGTAATTTTAGATTTTCTGTTCCTGTTCTAAGAGTTTCCATAAGTTGCTGATGTAGGAATCTCTGCATCACTTAACGGATATGGATTAATACACAGAGCACTCAAGTGCTCTCCAGGATCACTTTTCTTTCAATTACTGGAAAAAAACCCGTTTTGTTCTAAAAATAAGGATTCAAGTTACTTGTTGTGAAAACTGCTCTTAAAAATGAAACTTACACTGCTCCAGCAATTTGTCCATTCTCTACCACATCTTTATCTTCTTGACAGGGAGGTTTGTATTCCATGTAGTTTCTTTCTTCCAAATTTCTCAGAACCAAATTATAAAGAATGTGCTCATTGGGTTTTTGCAAAAGGTGCTCAAACATTCGTAAAGTCATTATGCTGATCTGCAACAGAAAGAGTAAAAACTCAATAAACTGATGCACTGCTGCCCTGTGCTTTTTGCCTTTTATCTGCTTTGTCCATCCTAGAACACTGCAATCACTTATTGACATTATGGAAGGAAAAAAAATCATAGGAAAAAATAGGAACTTATAATGCTACACGTGGTATAAACATAGATGAAGAGTTCACATACAATTGAAAATTAATATGGGAGTGCTTTTTTTTCCCTGTAAAAAAGACTGTTCTGAAATCTGTCAAAATAACAATACAAAGAACATACAGAGAACTCAGAATTTAGCTTTCTGTTCTACAGTTAGATCCATGCTGGAAGATGGTTATCATTGTGCAAATGAGACTCACAACAGGACTTAAAGTTAGTAATAAATACCCAGAAAAAAAGAAAGCAATACTGGGATATTGTGACTAGATCTATAGGCTAAGATTTTTACATGGAGTTGTTATGTAGGCTTTTAAAGGAACACTGACTTTGAGCAATACAAAGACAATTTTTCAAGACTGCTTGAGTGTGCTTAGCTTTGCAAAGGTAACTGATTTACAGAGATAACTCATTCTGACAGGGTGAGCAGGTAGGCATACTGAAAAAATGGATATGAGAAAGCACAGATTTGTATTTCAGGCAAGTTTGGTTTTTATTTGAAAAAATAGGGGGCTGAGGTTGTTTCACAGAAAAAATGAAACAAGCAGTTTCTGAGGAGGAATTTTACTTAAGTAAATTGTTTTAATGATGCTTACTGTATGTAAAGAGCTCAAAGTTACCACATCATCTTTTAATTGGCATTGAATATATTCTCCAACCACACTTAGCTCATATAAACTCCAAGTTTTTATCTGTGTCTTATAGTAAGACAGAATTGACACAACATGGAAAATAACAGCAACAAATTAAAATGCAATTACATAAAATTAGTTCACTTTCTCTTACAGACGAGCAAGTCTAACTGGATATGCATAGTGGGCACACAAATTCACCAAAAAATATTTAGCAAAAAAAAAAAAAAAAAAAAAAAGAAATATTGCTAGGTGGAGAAAACTGCTTGACTTCTTTTTCTGAAGGGAATTCCTAGGGCTGGGAGCCAGAATTGTCTTTCTTGGGAAAAAACATTACTTGACACAAATATGCGAAGTCCTCACAATGGCGTCTTTACAGACTCTGCACACTCCAGAACTGAGCAGCAGACACTCCTGTGTCAGATCACCCCTCACCTCATCAGAAATGTGGTCACAGTGCTCGATCAGCCTGTGGCGCAGGGGATGCCTGTTGATGTCTGTCAGTGTTTCTGGCTCTCTGTGCTCCCCAAGTATAAAATACACCAGCTCCTGCAGCAGGACATCCGAAGTCACCTGACGAACAATGCGGTGCAATAGTGCAGTTGATGTGAGGATTCCAATCTCTGAACTGAATGAAACATTTTCATATCAGATAAGGAGTGGATTTCCACTCCCCAAAAATCAGCTTGATTCAGATTCTGTTCTGCTGTGTCTTGTAGGATGCTACTCACGTTTGCATCAGCTGAGGTTCCATAACATCAATGAAGAATCGTTCCCGCACAGCTTTTGCCATAGCAACAGCAGTCGTCTGAAACAAAAGTACAAAATGGTGTGTCTCAAACTCGGAAGCCAGGAAACAACTGGAACTACTTATTTTCTGAATATATTTCTATCATCTGAACACATTTCAAACCTTTTGTGCTTCTTTGATGAGTTGATCACAGTAGTCAAACCAAGAAAGAAACGAAATCAATGCTCTTTTCCCTGGAAAAGCAGATGCATCTTCTTTGTGGCTATAGGAATCCAAGCTAGAGCACACAGAGAAAAAATATTTATTTAGTCTACAAGTAATTGAAGAATATTGGACTCTATTCTTATTGAACCTAACAGAATAATTAATGACCTACTTGTAATGAAGGGAACATTAAAAAAGATTATCTGCCAGTCTCTATGGATCTGGCAGTGCCATCACAACACAGGTATTCAGTGCATGCTAAAGGATACACAGAATGTACAGCACAGGAACTCTGGTTAAGTGTTTCTGGAGTCAGAAGGGAAAACTGATCACCAAGTCTGTTCTCCCAGCATACACAGGCTACAGAAAATGAATCAGTAACTCCCATAGTCACAGAACCATAAAATGAAGGCAATTGTTCTTCTCTACTCTGTAAGTGACCTCAGGCAAGTTGACCAAAACTACACTGTGTATACCTGAACTAGACTGTATCTTTCAGAAAGAAACATCTATCTCAATCTAAGGTTCTTTGGTAAAAAACTGTTTATTTATCACACAATTTAAAGTTGTGGGTTTTCCCCTTCTAATTTCAAACTCCAACCACAAGAAATTTTTCTAGGCATTTTGCAAATACCTACTTTTGTCTCAGTACGAACAGATCAGGAACAATTCATAATAATGAAGGCAGAGCGGGGAAGATAAATATTTTAAGAATCTAAATTACAAGCAGTTAGGACTACAGGCATGTATCTTTTGCTTCATGCTTATGACTTATGCAGCAACTCTTCCCTTCTTGTTTTTTGCTGCAAAAATTTTGCAACAACAGCCTGTGAACAAATAGAACCTTCCTGTCCCTTGCAGCAGCTTACAATGCCCACTGTGTACTGTGAGAAGTTTATGCTTCCTAAATCCTTGATATCTGCATGAGAATGTAATCCACACCTGATACTACAGTGACACCCCTAGAAACTGCTGATGCAATCCAGTGGAAAATCTTGCCCCCTGTGTAATCTCTGCCAGGGACTGGCAGGCAGACCTGGCCCCATGTCAGAAATCACAGGTACACTGGACACCCAAAGTGGACCACTGTGCTACAGCTCTATCTCAGCTCTGCCCTTGAGGCTTTAAACCTGTGTGTGTGTGGGGGAATATTTTATACACATTATCTACCTATCAAATTAGTTTCAGGGAAGGGTGTAAAGTCACTTTGAGTATTAAATACAAAAATAAAATTCTTACCCCCAGTTAATTGCCTCCACTGTTTCAATGTCTAAGGGATCCAGTGACTGAGGCAAGGCTTTGTAGAGGGTGGCCAGCCTGTCTGTCAACAATTCACATAAACAAGTGCTTTGAGTCAGGCACTTGGCAGCTGCTGGTTCTGGCAAACTCACCAAAAGCATGAGACCTTCACAGGCCTTCACTGCTATCCGGCCGTCCTGGCAGAAGGGCATGGAAGAATTAATCAGAGGGTGAATGAAGGCCACTGGAAATCAAGAAGCAAACACCCTCCAAATAAAACCTCTTCATTCCCCCACAGTGACTGAATACATTCATTTTTGTTGCCTTTTCAGTTATTAATTCTAGTGAATTTGGATGCTACAAAATAAAGATTCTCACCTGATTTTGTGTGAAATACACGAATGCCAGCTGCAACCTTCCAGCTGACAGAACTAGAGCTGTAGGTCAGCTTGAGACCAAGATACTAAATCTTGTAAATTAATCATGTAACAATAATGAGGCACAGTGGTAGGCTTGGTTTTCTGCTCTCAGCATTGCTGCAGCAATTACAGGCTTACCCAAACCTCATCTAAATTTTCTGAAAGAATCTAAGTCTGAATTTGAGTATTGAGCTGGGTAAGACATACAGCAGGCTTTTTTAAAAGAAAACTCACTCCTAGAGATAGCTTAGTGCCATTATAAAGAGAGTGGGTTTGGTTAAGTCAGAACAACTGAAAGTAGTTTTAAAAACATTCTCTTGTGATATATTTAACCTTCTGATTATCCTGTGCAGTTTTTCTGTGAAACATACAGCACCCTATACAAGTTTCTTTAAAAATCCACTTATATTATCATCAACAAGCTTAGTATTAATTTTCTAAAATAGCATTTTTACTTTAATCTGCAAAGATTTGAATTTGCAAAGAAAACCGCCAATTTACAAAAAGTGCCTACAAAACCCCTCATTTCACTTTTTATAGCCAAAATACAGTTTGTTTGTTCACTCCCTCTGCCCACTTCACACAGCATCCAACTACTTCATTTTATCACACAGCGTGGAAAAAACCCCCAAAACAAAACAAAACAAAAAAAAACCAACTCACAGGACTTTTAGTGAGGTTCAGTAGAGAATTCACTAAATTATAGTCTTGATTTGGACAGGCAGTGGAGGACTCAGGTGATGATGTGACACTGAGTTCATCCAGACTGAAAGAGAGCTCATCTGCCTGTTGTGGGAGCTCATCTTCCTTCTCCATGTGCTCGGCTCCGGCAGCACCGGGTGTCTCCTCAGGCTGGCCAGGCTGCCCCGTGTCTGTTGTCACGGACTCTTGGTCTTTTATCATGTCTTCTGTGATGACACTTGCTGATCCTTGGAGAGCCATTGCTTTTAACTTACTCTGTAAAGCATTTTTTGGAATTACACAGCTGAAATTACTGTTCATCCTGAAGTAGGGGTTTACTAAAAGCAATTTTTTTAACATCAACATTTGAAGTAGTCAAGGCTGGATACAGTAACCATGTAAAAAGTAAAGGGCTGTGGGAGTGTGGGTGTTTTATAAACCTAGGACACTTTTAATACTGCTTAAATTTCTCTTAAGCCCTATACGTTTTGCTTCAAGGCTGAATAAGCCATTTACAAAAGGATAGCAGCTTTTTCTTTCACTACTGAAGGCACATATTCACTTGATTTGCCCACAATTTGATAGAGGTTTTTAATTTATCTTATGGGTGGCAGCTTTAGAACTTAGCACTTATTATAAAACATTCCTTTCTGTGTCAAGGCCTCATATTCATCTAATGTCTGAAACACTATTTCCAGTTGGAATCACACAAGTAAAATAACTCTAAATTTCTTGAGATTTTACCTTCAACACGAAAGGGAAAAAAACACCTTTTCTGACAGCAGAGTACTCTCAAATTGTGTTTCTCAAGAAGAAAAAATTGAGTGGATTGAATGGACAGAAGATATTAGCATTGGGCACTGGATACTCTACAAGGTCACAGAGAACCTTCTTGGAAGCTGCAAACCACCTCTGCTTTGCCTGAAAAAAGGCAACCCATTTGCCTTCCCATAAATCTGTCTCCAGCACATAAAAAGACATTTAAATTTGTGCTCTGTGATACCATGAAGAAACTCACAGAAAGGCAAGAATTCAGTGTTCTTCTGGCATAGGCACAGGTGAAGAATACTTTATTGGAATCATAAATTAGAATGCAGCACAAGACATTTCTTTCAAGTGAGAACTATAGTGAGATTATAAATCCAAACTGTTCCCTTCTCTATGATAACACCAAAATTATTACAGATATATCTCAAGCATTAATAATTTAAAAGACTAACCATTTGGGGTGGTTAATGGCTTTTAGTACAGACAAACCAGCAGGGACTGAGTACATGACAGGGAGGCAGCAAACTGGAGAGCTGCTGTGAACACTTGCTTGAGTGCCGTGCATTCATTGTGGGAATTTGCACTGGCCATTGTGATGCACTCACAGAACCAATTCCCTGGAGAAGCAAACCAGTAGTAGAAGCAGCAGACTGCATGCTATAAAACAAGGATGATCTTTGAATGCAGGAGAAAAATTATTGCTTCAATACAGTTTTTTTGACAGTGTGAAAAGCGCAAGGCTGGCAAAGCAACAAAAAGGTGTCTGTCTGAAGTGAGTTTGTCTATCACCAGAGCTTCTGCAATCCTTCAGTATTCATCCCATCTTCCTCATCATAGAAATATCTGAATCACAACAGTGACCCTTGCACATGAAGGCTGGAACAGCATTTCAATCCTGGACTTTACACTGCTGCTGGCACCACTCAAGCCGCAGAGAGGGTCGTTAAAGGGAATAGCTTTTTTTTTCGAAAACTGGGCAATATTCCATAAAATAACTATTTTGTCTTAGTGGCTTATTACTTCATGTCTGGATTATTCTGCCATTTGAAAAGTCATTGTTTATTTAGCTAAGGCAGTGATGAGAGAACTAACATATATAAATGTATGAATGCCCCTAGAAATGTGTCCATACTTATTACTTTTATGTTGGCAGGTGACACAAAGCAGTTTGTACACTGAGTAACACACAGGCAGAATCTTTGTGTGTATTTAAGCTTCCTGTTGTTTAATCATGCAATTTTGCAGCTCAGCTGCTCACCTGCCTCCTGCAAAGGTGCAAAACAGGATCCTGAATGACCTAATAGAAAAGGTTACATAAAACACATATTCAATGCTTTCTAAACGAAGTACTCGTGAATTCAGCATTAATAACGAGCAGATAATATAAAACCACACTTTTGTATTTTTGTGATCTGTAAACATCGGTTTTAAAATCTCTGGTGGATGATGCCATGTCTAAATTCTAATAGATTTAAAAAGAGCTCTATGAAAACATCAAGTGATATCACAGCTGATGAGAATCTCTACTTAATTTGTGGTGAGAAATATAAAGGTGATAATTCATAGTACTGAAAGTAGAAGTGAATAGTGAAACTATTGTTCATTTTATAAAATGAAGGTATGACTATTTAGCTACTTTATCAGAACTTTTTCAAGGTCTCAAGAACAGAAATTGAAGCACAGAGATTAAGTGTCCCTTTGCCAGAAACAATCAGTTGCAAGGAACATCTCACCTAAGATGGGATGAGATGACATGAGGCAATTTTACCCTAAAATATAACTGAAATAGAGGTGACAAATAAATGTTGCAATGTATATTCTTTCTTTCTCTGCACAAGAACTAGGAAAACTCAGTTTAAAAGTAAAGGAATACATTAATACCAAAATAAAATTAGTATAGGGATCTTAAAGTTTTAAAAAAGTAGAATGAAGTTCTTCAAGTTCTTATTTCCACACAGACATAACTTACCCAAGCAAATATAGTTATGCTATGTAGGCTTATTGGTTAAGCAATGTAGGTGAAAGATTTCACCTATATTGATTAACCAACAACATATATGTTTATATAAATTTAAAATATAAACCAGCACTCTATCAACAAACTATTTGGCATGGAATCATACAAAGGAAGTGAGTTTGTATACACTCAGTTTTTTAGGTTCATAAAATCCTGTATAAACTGATTGGAAACAGTCAAAGAAGGAAGCAAAACTAAGTGTTTGTAACCGATACAAACACCCTCTGGAGAGATCCATCTGCATTTCATCTTGTAAGTGTTGGAGACTGGAGATAGAAATGCCACACAGAATTCTGTAAATTTACTCTTTTGTGCATTTGAAAGTGATCAAGTCACAACAGCACCTCTAAGAGGCCAAAAGTGAAGAACCAGAATATCCTATTCTAATGATGCACAATTCTGCACCCCACATAACTGATCTGGAAACAACCATCACAAGTTGTGATGACAAATGCTTCAGGCTACAACACCTAGAATAACACTGTGAATAACAGGAGCTACAAGAAATGTTTGCCAGCTTGCCTGAACTCCACAGCCAGCATTTTGTGAAACTAGAGACCCCTTTGAAACTTGGAATAATCCGTTTCTCCGTGTCTGTTTTTTAATACTGGAATCTTGCTGTTTTGAGGAAGAACACTAATAAAGTGGGACAAAACACTTGTGGTTCTTATGACTGGGGCTGTCAGGTTTGATTGCAAGGACAATATTTAAGAGGCTTAAACCATACAACTTACACAAATAACACTAAAAGTAATCCTGGTTTAAAATTCTACCATATTTTGCATGTAATATATGCAGTAGTTTACTTCTGAGTGCTTCTGATGTTTAAACATTAATTTTTCAATCCTTATACCATTTCTGCTGCTTGTACAACCACAGTGGATACAATGGCAATCAGGATAATACTTAATTGAGGTAAAAATAAACTCAAGATGGATTCTTTACTACTGACATGCAAATGATAATCACATACTTAATTGAAAATAACATTTTTTTTCAGTTTAGCAGCCTCTGCTGTCACAGATCTTGTTTCTGGAAAGCTTGTAAAATAGTCCTGAAGTAATATTTTTTAGCAAAGTATCATGTACTTAATAGAGACTGTATCACCATAGGAAACAGCAAAGTGGGAGCAAAAGGCATTTCTAAATGGACTTTTATAAACCAATTTTTTATGCACCTTCTTAATAGGAACTGAAAGTCAGTCTAGAAACTGTTTATCCTCCCACTCTGATTTCATAATGCCACATGTTAAAGGAGGCAGTAAAGACACTTACAGGCTGTCTTACAGATAGAAGATGGTGTATTGTAGATTGTGAGCTGGCACTGCAGCTCCAACATATGTGCCACTACCAAATAAGGGCCCAATCCTGCAGAACACTCAGCAACTCACAAGGTTTCAGTGCCCCCTGCAATCTGTCCCTTGGTCCTTGTTGGGATGACAAAAACAACACAAGAAGGCCAAGGTCTCCCTCACACAGTGTTTTACACTACAATTCATATTCCTACTCTAAAGGCACTTTCATTGCAAAGGAAAAGGACCTGGGGCAGGTGTATTTGTGAGCTCTGAATGAAGTTCTTGTGAATATCACATACATAAAGTCTCGGGGAGAAAAAAAAATCCGAATAACAAGACTTCTAATATCACAGGATAAAGAATAACAGATGGAATGAAAACTAAGCTATGAAGCACAACATGACACCACCAGTTCTCCACTAGATTTTGTATATGACACAATAAATACATCTGTAAAATTTTGAATTGATTTACTCACCTCAAGGAAGAAGTTGACTAGGTATGGATCCTGTTTCAGCTTTGCACATACTATACAGAGAAACTGAATTTCTTCATTTTCTGTTGGTGTTGCCAGAACCTCACCACACAGCCTGATTAACTTCTGTCACATAAAGTGAACAATTAAGACAGAAAGTTATTGCTTTTTCTAGGAATAACAGACTGAATTATTTTTCTATATACACACTACAATTATGTATGAGTATTGACTGGAACATTTGCTCTGGATTTAGACTGCTATGAACAAGTTTTCTTATTTATTGCAGACTTGCATTGCAGTGGCAGTCCAAGGCTCTAATCATCAGCACATAAAAAAAAAAAACAACTGATATGGCACCCAAGCAATTTCCTTAATTCACTTGACAATGGAAGAATTAAAGATAACATTAGCTACAGCAGAATACAAGAAACTTGTCATGCAAAAATACAGTTTATTTAAAATCTGAACACTACCTGCACTGGCCTATGCACATTTATGTGGGGAAGAAGAGGTTGTCGTATTCTTCCAAGAAGTTTTGTATAAAAAGCCAGAACTTGCTGTTTCATTCCTGGAGGACACTGAAACAAAAACAGATGAACAACAAAAATACAATAAATGTGGAGAAAAATACAGATGTAAATTTTTCACTCAGAATGGCTAATTAAACAGCGATAATTTAACTAAAAGTATTTTTTACAGTCATCACCTGTTAACATATTACTTTTATCAATATTAACAGAGATCAATAAAAAATGTTCCATCTCATTACTGTTTTCTCTTTCAAATCATTCATACTTTCAGTTAATTGCTCTAGGGCAAACTTCTACCAATCTTTCCAGAAAATATTCTGTATCATTACAGTGATAAGGGGAAATTAACTTTAGAAATTAATTTGCTACAGGTCAGATGTCTTTTAAGGTAATGTGCCACAAAATCCAGCAATTCAGTGAGTCAGTACATACAAATACAGAATGATAAACTATAAAAATCTTAATACCTACAGAAGGTTTCTTAAAGTCATGAGCAATTAACCTTAGCCAGCTAAAGAATTTATAAATGCACAGATGGTCCAGGACAAGAGAAAGCTGTTGCTTTCCCTGAGCAGAATATAAATCACAAGTATCTGTGGAACATGCAGACCCTTGTTCTACTGTCCCTAATGCGCCACATGAAAGGACTTTCCTATCTCCAGGAGATCAGATGGCTTGTGAGTCTTTATACACCTTTGTTTCTACCTAAATTCCCCCAAACTAATGTGTACTACCACATTAAGAAATACTGTTAATTTTAACCCACATAATTTCCGTCATCTGGTTCACTGCATGTCTAAATGCAGCTGAGGTGACAACAGCCTAACCTGGCTCTCCTTTCTAAGTAATTATCTCTAGATTTTTAATCCCTCATCATTGCTGAGTTGTCAAGCAATCCTTTGAACAGAATGGCAAGATATGTACCATCAGGGCACATCCACAGTAATGCAGTAAGTCTAACTGACTGCTGTGAAAGTGAACTATTCATTTTGCACCAGATCTTTGCAACATCTTGCAAGCACTGAACTGTGTGTTTACTTCAGAGGTACCAACTCACAAGTGGCAAAGTGTAAAGACAGGCTGTACAAGAATTGCCTGTACAGACATATTTGTATGAGTACAGAATGACTTCTCTCAACTCTTGGAAACACACTACTAATTACCCACTTCACATATGTCACCATTTCATCTTGGTTTCTTGACAACATTTAGAGATTACTGAATGAGCTGCATTTCTGAGCAAGTATCTTTAATACAGCAGTGCTGTGGTTTTAAGCCCAGCTGGAGCAGGTATTTCAGCCTGACTGTAGGACAGCTGGTACAGTAACAGGTACTGCAGATGTCTGGCTCTTCCCGAGCAAGAAACGTCTCAGGCTCAGACAGCCACTGTCCTGTGTTGCCTGTCCATGTAAAATCAATTAAAAACTCATGACAATGTGTAAAAGATTGACTGAGAAGGAAACCCTGGAGAGCTCCGTTTATCCTTGGAACAGGATAAACCATGTCTCCCTAGCTGCATCTGCACTGTGATACAAAACATTCTACCCCAAGGGCTGCCAACCCTGCACGTTTTAGCTCAGAAATCTGCCAAGAAAGACAGCAACAAGGACGGGCCAAGACCATGAAGTTAACTTCATGTGTGCCACAAAGCAGACATGAAGAACTAGACAATACTGCCAAGGTATGAAAGCTGTTTGGGGATCAACTCAAATTAACGCTTTCTGATATCAAAGTCTTTCTGAGCAATAGCTCAACACACTCAGAAAAGTTACTCAAAAATTTATATTTAACACAGCACTTTTCACCCAAAAATCCCCCAACATTTAACAAAGGACAGAGAGGGATAATACTGTCTTGTAATAGCCAGAAAAACTCTAGACTGAAGAAAAATGTTTCTCCTACTTCTAGTTTAACCATCAGCATTATCAGAGTGATGAGTCTCAGGGTTCTGTCTCAGCCAGCACCTCAGGGATTGTCCCACCCTGATCACACCTGTAAAAGGCTGTTATTTGTAATATGCTGGTAATATGGTAATACACTGTGGTATATTTGTAATATAAGCAAGCAGCTCTTTGCTAGAGTTCAGTGTCCCACACCACCACCTACTGTAGAACTTCAGTCTCTATCACAACCAGGAGCTCACACAAGAGATAATCTGCTCTGCTGAGAGATACATACATCAGCTTTTCCTAGTGTGTAGAGTGTCTCCAAAATCTTGTGATGTAGCAAATATTCCATACATGGTCCTGTTTCACCTGATTCCCTCTCATTTTCTTCTTGAACTAGAATATCCAACATCTGTTCCAGGTGAGAGGGAATGTTGGTATCAGTCACAGGAGCTTTGTCATCTGAATGTAAGAAATAGGCAATTAAGAATGATTTAAAATTTGTTCTCATATTTAAGTTCAGTTCCAAATTTAAAACTTATTAACATGACATCCATTTGAAGAACTTTACATACAGTGCAAGTTTTTAACATGTCTTAAAGAAAACTTTCAGAACTGTATCTGAACATGTACACTGGAATATGCATTGGGCAGATATCTGACCTTGCAATGGGGAAAAGGTGAAGTGCCAAAACTCAAAACATGCATTAATTACACGGCCAAAAAAGGAAAATTTCTACTGCCAGAGAGCAAGCCAAGAGAGAGAAAGGTACAGCCCTTAATCTTCTGTTTAGTATGCACTAGGTATTGATAACTTCCTTTTTGACCCTTCATACAGTATTCTGGAATCTGTGAATGGCCTCTAACATCAGCTTAATTTGCAGCTGATCAGTTCCTTTATAAACTGGGTAACTAAATAAATGGCTTTTCTGCTGATAACAACAAAGAAAATTCAAACTCTATGCTGTTTATTCTCCAAATGCTTTTAAATTTCTCTTTTGCACTTTCTGCATTGAAATAGAATTCTGTCAAACTTTATGAAGGAAACGGTAAGATGTTGATTTTATTATACTGAAGTCATGTAACTGCAGTGGACTTATGCCACTGGCAGTAGGAGCTGGCATCCACATGTTGCAGAACATATCTACACATGAAGATTTTCCTCTTTTATATTTTTCAGCTGAATTCTACTTGAACAACTATCCTAGGGAAATGGTTACTACTGTTTATGCAATAATCTAAAAATAACTTGTCACTTGCATGCAACTGGCAACAAGATCACACAGGGAAACTGCCACGTCAGAGTGATTTTGGTCTCTGCCACAACCTCCAGTTAGCCTGCTTGAATTTCCTACACATAATTCTGCTCCTACTGCAGAGGACAGAAATATATCCACCAACTGGAAACTTCTTGTTCAAAAGACTTCTGAAACTCTGGGAGAGAGGTCAGCTTTTACTCTGCACCACGTCACTGCAGGTGTCAGCTTTCCCTGCCACCCTGTCATTTCCACCTTTGGAAACATCACATAGTGTTCCAAAAGATGGCTATTTGGAACCAAGGGTCACGTTGCAGTTTTACAAGTAAATATGGATATAAACAAGATCATCAGACACAAACACAGATTCAACAGCTCTTCCAGCAGAAGGTCAGAACTCATACACTTGAGGAAAGCATGGCAACGCTCATTTTTAAAACATGATTTTTTCATAACTAGGTCCAAAATTAAAAAATTTACATGCTGCATAATTGTTGGAAAAAAAAATCCAAACCGGGAGGAGTTTAAAAAAAAGCAACTACAGCCATATTTCATCATAATATCCATTTCTTAAGAAGAGCAGTGTAACATCTGAGTAAGGTTTAATAAAATTTGTCTGTGCTATCAAAATACTTTACACTGAGACAAGACACTAAAGCAAAACGGAATCCATCTGTGTCTGGTAAAATCTATGACCACAAAATTACTTTTGTTAAAATCTTGCAAAGAAAAAGAAAATCCCTGATGCAAAGCAATAAAAATGTTAACAGCAAGGACTGCATTTCTACAGCTGTCTGTTTAGATTAAACAGAGTACGTGAAGGCAGAAACTGGGTCAGATGTAAAAAGGTGCAGTTCTCTACATGGTACTCAGGAAACAAGACTTCAACCATTTTTCATGCCTACTTTTACAGGTGGAATTACATAATATTTTTAATTACCAGTTATTGCTGGTATTTTGATTAAAGACATGATTAATTTTAGCATTTATTAATCTTTACTTTTTAAAAACACTGAAATTGTGAATTCTAGTTTCCACAATAAAAAGACAAACCCAGAGTGCTTTTTTCTTTTACCTGAGGTCTCTATGTAGTAATGGGTGATTGCTTTCCAGTGGTAAACAAAATCTTCTTGTAATGGAAGGGAAGGTGCAAGCTATGGGGAAAAAAACCACAACAAACAAAAACCAGTTAGAAATCGAATGAACATACTTGCTCAGAGATTAAATTCAATTTTATCTTATACTTGGAAGTAAAGTGCTGCAGATAGTGCTACAATTGTTACTCTCTGCTCTTTTACCTTCAACAAGGACTACATTCATTATTCATGGCTGAGCCCCATGCCACACTGCCTGCCTTGTAAACATCTGTAATAATCTCTGTGATGTCTCTATCACCAGACAACCTATTTGAAGCAACAAAAGCAATTGCTCCTACAGCAAAGTAACACCAGAAATGTATGTTTGTATTGTTTAGACCACAGTTTTGTCCTGTAGGAAAAAATCATGTTATTTTACATCTGCTCTTGATGCCTTCTTCCTTTTCTGTAAACTCTGTTCTCTTCTCTCTGTCTGCTCCCTTAGAAATACCAATTAGTTGCTTCATCCAGTTTTTGCCATGCTTTTTTCCTGTTAGTCATAACTTCTTTTAAAAGATCTTTGTTCAGTTTTTAGATTTAATTTGTTTGATTGGTTTTTTTTTTTGCAAATTTTTGTTTTGGTTTTTTTTTTAGTCCCATACCCAGAGCTTGACGGGTTGTTCTTTTTTTAAAACAAGTACATTTCTTATTTCATTTTTGCAAAAAAAGTAAGTTTCTTCTTTGCTGGAGGAGTTTGGGATGGCTGGCTGGGCGTGAGCAGCATCTAGGAATAACACGGTGAGAAGGAAACGCAGCCCCCCACACAGTCACCACAGCACTGCTCCTTCCCCACTGAGACACAGGTGGCCCCTGTGGCCCATTATACCACAGGCAGCCCATGAAAAAAGGACCACAATCTTTTCACACTCTGCTCTCCAAAGTGAGAGCTGAGACAAGCACTGAATTTGTGCCCATGAATGTTCTGAGCTGGTAAAATCAGGAATCCTATAGGGAAAACTCCAACCATTCAATTATTGAGGCCTAATCCTACTTGCTTGAGGCTTCTTTTTTTTTTTTTTTTTTGGACCATCAAGTCCTCAAGTCATTCTTTTACATATGGTCTGTAAAAGAATCTGAAATAGGGGATTATCACTTGACAGGATGGCAGCGATGAGCCCCGTGGGCAAACGGAAATAATCTCAAGATCTCAAGTATAAACTGGTGTGTCTGTTTTGGAAGGGTAAGGAGTTGAACCATCCTGACAGGATATGGAGTCCAGTCCTCCACAGAAGCTCAGAGGGGCTGAAGTTGGAAGGGACCTCTGGAGATGATGCAGTTTAGCCCCCCTGCTACAGCATAGTCACCTAGAGCTGGCTGCTCAGGAGCACATCCAGATGGCTTTTGAATATATCAAAGGATTGAGACTCTACAGCCTCTCCAGGAACCTGTGCCAGGGGTCAGTTAAACTCACAGAGGAAGGTTAACTGAAGGAAGTTTTCTCCCCAGGAGCTGCAGACCACAATTGAGACTAATAACCCTGAACTCCTCTAGTGTCTCACCACAGGGTCTAAAATGTGTGTGCTTCTCAGTTCTTGGGCAAGCAAGGGCTCAGGGGCACAGGGCTCATATATAGTCTAGTATATTAGTATAGTATAGGCTTATATGGTCTTTACTGGGTGGTGTTGGTTTCTTTGAAAAAGCCCTGGATGTTTTCCACATCAGCCTTTTCTTTGCCTTGAATTTAATGACACTTAAATTTATCTTGGTAAAGTTGTAAAGCCCAGAATATGACGAGCATGCCATGCCAAGATAAGTGCAATGCTAATTGCTAATGGCCCTTTGCACACAGGACTTTGAAATGCAAGACTCTGGAAAAGTAGTGGTGCTTGGCAACTATCTCTGCCTGCAACCCGGGTGGAAATGTGCCCTTGGAAATGGCAACCAGGAAATCAAAGTGACAGTGCTTATCCTCTCCCTGACAGGCTGTGCACCCATGGAGTCTTCCACGGCTGGGCACTCAGAGCAGCACATCAGTACAGCAGCTACCACTGAACACCCCACACTGCACAGAACCAGTTTATTTTACTGTGACATTTACTGGGTTACTGAAATTCAGAAGAATAACCAAACAAACTGAAGATTGAGCATATGATATTGTGTATTGTGCTCTGTATGTCACACTAGCTGCATTAGATGTGTATTTCAAGCAATGTAATGATCATTTCTGTAAAAAAAAAGCTGTATCAAAACCTCAACTCCAGCTGATGAATAACCCAGAGACAACTTTTGAGGAATACAGGCCTCTCAGACCACTCTATTTCCAAAGTAACACGATAGACAACATTAAAGATTTATCCTTGGCTGATGTGATTTTCCTCTCCACTTCTTCTCGTCTCATCTGCCTCAAGATGAATTTAGTGCCTCTGAGCAGTGCCAGGAAAAGGATTTCACTTCTCAGCATTGTCAATAATTTATCCACCTTGGGAGAGAACTGCAGATATAGACATTCTCCCTCCCAACAAATGCCTCTAGGGACTCTTCTCAGAGATGAAAAAATAATTCAGAGACAGGTCCTGCCCTTTCAAACTAAAACACCCAGTGATTTCAGAGTCTTCTCTGATCAGGACTGCAAGCCAGACATAGCAGAGCTAACATTAGCATGTGTGTGCACCTGGGCAGTGCAGCCTATTGGGAACACACCATCAGCATTGCCATTACAACTAGAGATGTAACTCCAACAAAATTATTTTGAGATAAGTGTTTACTGATCAAACAACCTGACAAAAACCCACAAAAAACCAAGCAAACAAACAAAAATAAAGGAAAAAAAACCAAACCAAAAAAACCAACAAAACACCCAAGCAATCCTCTTAACTTAGTTATTCAGACAGGAAAACAAGGTAAAGACCAAGACCAGGATACCAGCTTATATGTATACAAAGCCAAGCATTGGAAAGCATTAGGAAACTGCAACACTTTAACATGCTGACATGCTTTAACCCTACTAGGGCAGGTAGTACTAGTATGAGGTTATAATTCCTATTTTAGGATGAATTATTAGCTATCAGCTGAGATAAAATACATGTTACAACTGCCAGCTTGAATAACCACTCCATTGTGTAAGTACTCACACTTGTATGGAGATTCTGAAGCAAACCAGAATTCCTTGTGAAGGCCATTAATTCCTGCTACTTTTATAATTTGAAGGAGTTACCTTAAAAATGCAGTTATTTGTCACTATGATATCAGCTGGTCAGGGCATGATGCTAATAACACCTGAGGTTGTGGGTTTGATCCCTGTATGGGCCATTCATTTAAGAATTGGACTTGATGGTCCCTGTGGGTCCCTTCCAACACAGAATATTCTGTGACTCTAATTAATCCTGATGTAATTAAATATGTTCTTAGTAATTCCTAATCTCAAAGTGAAGTTTTCCTCCGCTGGGGAAAAGAAAACCCGTAATTTTCAAGTCTGTGGTGTAGGTGTTGGTATAAATAGGTGTTGGTAAAAAACAGCTAAAATTCACCAACCACCACTGAACTGCAGCCCATTGGAGCAGCCATTGATTAGCAAGATCTTCCATCTGGTGCCCAGCTCCAGCAGCTGAGCTTCCTGG
Organism: Leptocoma aspasia; assembly: GCA_013399835.1. NCBI lineage: Eukaryota > Metazoa > Chordata > Aves > Passeriformes > Nectariniidae > Leptocoma > Leptocoma aspasia. The sequence continues at coordinate 339,224 of VXAX01004303.1, read as the reverse complement.
GAGTGAGCTGAACTTAACACATGCTCCCTTACCCTTCTGGTGACAGTATGTAACAAATAATCAAAGCCCACTCCTTTCAGGAAAAGTGCTGCTCTCAGGAGAGCAACAGATCTCTGACCAGAACTACAGTCTGCTCATGACAAAACCTGTCCAAAATACAATCCCACGTTGCTTTCCGAAGCATACAGAATCCATGCTTCAGGCAGGGAAAAAAACAGCATAAAGAGCAAAGAAACTTATATATAAGCAGTATTTAACAGCAATTCTTTTGTGCATGTAAAAATCATTGTCATATTTTTCATGTATGCTTTTCAGAAGTGTGATTCAATACTGGAAAGGATGGAAACATCAGAAGCTGTTGATATGCCTCAATATCTTTAGGGCAAATTCACAAAGGAAAGAGAATGCTGTATAAAAAAATAACAGGTACTGTCTGGTCAGATGCCAGAGCAAAAAAAGAGAGCAGAAACTGGGTCAAAGAGAAAGGAAGGGGAAGTGCATGCACACTGCCCTGACTGCCACAGTCACTTGATGTTTTTCTTCACTCTTACTAATGTACCAGTGTGAATGGTCTGAGAGAACATGTGAAAAAGGAATAACGCTTGAAGGTTTACTTGATCTTCAGTTGATTAACGCACAGAGTTTTTAATGGCCACTGCTCTCACATATAAAATTAAGACTGCACATGCTTGCAAGTCATGCATTAAATTTTGTCATCTAATTTGTTAACACCAGCACAACACTAAAACAACAAGTAATGTAAGGTCATTACATCAAATAAAGTGGGTTCAAGAGGAATAAATTCTGTTCTAATCAGTGATGCAGTTCATGATTTTGGAGCGCTGCCTGTACCAAGTGACTTGGTTTCTTTCAAATCTGAGTTTTGCTTCAAAATACAAACAGAAGCTACTTGAAAGTACAGTAATGTACCAGTGTCAGAGACACAGTGGAGTAACAGGCTGGTATCTTCATTCATTCAATTGCATGGTACAAATATTCCTCTTTGACAGCAAATTGCAAAATTCAAGCCAACCAAAACTATATTTTTCCGGCAAGGTACACAGCTCAAAAACATCCCTTTGAGCTGACTATTAAGGTGAAGCATCCAAAAGCCCAAATCAAACACAAATGAAAGTCCTTTGAACACTGAGCGGCCACTTCACAGACAAGCTATTTTGTCTAGGGAAACATGAGTGAAAAGCACAAGATAAAGTAAGTCTAACTTGCTGCTTTGTTATTATACACTACCTTTTGTTGTTGCTGACAATGTAGTGCTCATGGATAGCCCTTTGGGATGAAAGTATATCAGAAATGCACAGCAAAGAGAAAATATCTTGAGGACAAGCCATATATAAACTGTCACAGATTTAATAATATGAACCCCATGAAGCAACAGCATTTCTATTCTGCCCTGAAGTAACAGAACAAAGACAGCAGTCCTATCCACCATTCTCACTAACACACCCAACTCAGTTTAAGGATGCTCTGTTGGCAGGGTAACACAGTAATGCTTGCTCATCTGGATGCTGCAGAGAAATCTAAAAAGTGAAAAGTATCTAAAATATTGGCAGGATTGACATAAGATGAGAGGTGGCAAAAACCTAGAATTCGATGGTAATGAAAATAAGGAATATGGTTTCAAATACTTGGGCAATTTAGTCAGAAAAGACTGAAAATGTTGAGTTATTCAAGGAGAATCATAGGATCATAGACAGGTTTGGATTGGAAGGGACCTTAAAAGACCATCTAGTTCCAACCCCACTGCCATGGGCAAGACATTTTCTACTAGCCCATGTTGTTTTAAGCTCCATGCAGGCTAGTCTTGAACACCACCACAACCTCTCTGGGAAAAAACCTTGGTAAGAAAAAACCTTAGTAAAAAGCAATTTTTGTTGTCCCTTATGTTTGCTTCAAGCACAGTCCTGTCACAAGGGCAGTCAGTTCAAGAGTGATACACTGACAACAAGTAAAAGGCAAATACTGCCATGTCTATCAGACTGTCAACCTTTGGAACTCCTCCTCAGAGTTCAGAGGGAGACAACAACGATTACCTAATAGCATGGGAACCTTTATTGTTTAAATGCATCTCTCTAAAGTCTGCAGGCCTGTGGGCCCTGAGGCAGGGCAGGAGCATTATATAAGTGATGTGCAGAAGAAAGGACAGGGCAGAAGTGCTACCCAAACCTTTCCGATTTAAGGAAGTCCCACCTGTGAAAGCTAAAGGCTCTTCAAGTCTATTCAAGTGTCCAGCTCAGCTGAAAACCGTACAGTTGCAACTCTACCTACTCTGGGGTAGGCACCCAAAACTTCTGAGAACTGATACATTAATTACTAGTTCTACTGCTGATATTCAGGGTTAAGAATCCAATTCAGGCTGCCCACGTTATACTTGCTCCCTAGCAAAAACAGCAAGCAAAAATGATGTTCCAAATTCTCTTTGTTCTAAAAAGAGCAGGCAGCATCAAAGTGGACTGAGCTAATATTTAGTATTTACAACAGTTTTCAGTTCCCCATAGCAAAGCTAAGCAGACCACATCTTTTTACTACAGGGAGAATGAGACAACTTAAAGCCACATACAGCCCCCAAACTGGTTAAAAATTTATATTTCTCAGTTCTTTGTATTAGTGGGTCAAACTTCTAAAGTAAGAAACATTCTTAGTATCTTCCTGCTTTTGCAATTCCATGTTTCATTCCTAGTATGTGGTGCTCGGTATTTGCCACAATCCTGTAAATGCAATAGTGCAGTATTTATCAGGAGATCCACCACGATGGTGGCAGCAGGATGAGGCAGTTCTAAAAGGGACACCAGAGTTGAGCAAGGACAAACCGCATGTTGCTGGATAGCACTCACTTGCAAAATGATGGTATCAATGTGTTTCTGTATTTTCATTTGGGTTTTTTTAATCAAAAAAGAGCCTCTAGTCCCTCCTATCTCTACTTTTCTCCTGTTCCATTCAGCTAATTTGTTTTTCCTATTTTTTACTGAATCTCAGCTAAATGCAGTTCTTGTTTATTTTTTGCACACATCAATAATGTAAACAGTCTCCTAATAATAACTTCTATTAGAGCTCTCGAATTGGTAGGCCTGAAAGAATATCTTCTCCTCTACTCCTGCATTTCTCAGTCATCCACTCTTATTCCTGTTATTCAAAATGTGGCACAGCTCGCCACAACAAACTTTCTTTAGTCAGACAGGCACTAATTTCTGTTCCCTCTCCAATTAAAGCACTGTCTATTGAAGGCATTCACGTGTGTTCTGAATGTTTTCAAGTAAAACATTTCATCATTATTTAAAACATTCTTTCCAAATGCCACTACACTATTAAAAAAGCAAACTAAGAACGTGCAATTAATGAATACATGCTTAACTTTTAAAGCTGAATACTGCTGCAGAGTATATAGGCTCATATAAAGACAGGCATATGCTCAAGAGCAGCATCGAAGCATACATTAATGCACAAAGGCTGCCCCTCAGATGTGGCAGGATTTGGCATGCAGGTTCTTATTTCAACCATTTGGATTTGGCCTGCAAGCTCTTTTTTCAACCATTTGAACATTTTTTCTTTAACACTTTCCACCTCCACTTCAGTATTTCCCTGCAGATTTTTATCACCTCTTCACACTCAAGTCTCCTGGGTGTGCTGGCTTACTGGGAGAGGCGCTGAAAGGCAGGGAATTACTACCAAGACCCCGCCTCACTGAAAAGCGAAAAATAAATGGTGTGGCCAGGCAGTGCCGAACGCGGCCTTCAGCAATGGCAGCTCGCTATCAGGCCCCGTTTCCTCTGCCAAGTCCCCGCCGGGGAACCTCGCTGCACACGCAGCCCCGCGTCCCCCGGCCAACCTGACCCCCACGCACAAGTACAAAATAAACCAGGGACGGAAAGCGTCGCTTTGAAACTGACAACATCCCGCAAAAGCATCGGTGACGGCGACTATTGTCTGCTGGTCACGACGAGATGGAAATCCTGGGGAGTTTCCTGAATCCTCTCCTTTATTGTTTGTCTCGCTGACACAGCCGGGCAACGGCCGGGTGAGGGCCGGGCCGGGGCTGCCCTCAGGCCCGGCGCGGGGCACCGGGGCCGGCAGTGCCCGGCGGTGACACCCGGAGGCTGTGCCCGGGCCGCCCGGGCTGCAGCCGCTCCCTCCTCCCCCGGCACCCGCGGCTCTCCCGGGCGGCGCTGGGGCGGTTCGTTCCCTTCCCGTGCTCCCTCCGGGGCTCGCCCGGGCAGCTCGGCCTCCGCCTCCCCGGCCCGCGGCAGGGCCGAGCCGGGAGCGGATNTCCGCCCGGCCCCGGGCGCTGCCAGCCGGGAGCGCCGCGTTCCTGCTCGGCCGGGCCGCTTGTGCCGGCCCCGGGGTGCGGGCGGGGCGGGACAGGGGCGGTGCGCGACACTGCCGGGCCGCGAGCGGGCCACTGCTGTGCCCCGAGCCAACCCACTGCTGCTGCGGGCAACTCCGGGCAGGGAAGTGATTCACAGTCACAGAATCGCTTAGATTGGAAAAGCTTCTGAGATCATCGAGTCCAGTCTTCGACCTTACACCACCATGTCAACCAGACCACGGCACTGAGTGTCCTGTCCAGTTTTTCCTTAAACACCTGCCGGATGCTGACCCCATCACCTCTCTGGGCAGTCCATTCCAATGTCTAATCTGTGTGAAGAAATTCTTCCTAATGGCCAATCCAAACCTCTCCTGTCACAGCATAAAACTGTGTCCTCTTCTGCCGCTGGTTGCCTGGGAGCAGAGTCTGAGCCCCACCTGGCTACAGCCTTCTGCCAGGGAGTTAAGAGAATCATAAGGTCCTCCACGAGCCTCCTTTTCTCCAGGCCAAACAGCCCCCGTGCCCTCAGCCACTCCTCACAGGACAAGTGCTCCAGACCCTTCCCCAGTTTCTTTGCCCTTCCCTGGACTAATTCCAGCCCCTCAATGTCCTTCCTGGACTGAGGGGCCCAGGACTGGACCCTGCACTCCAGGTGTGGCCTCATTAGTCCTCAGTGCAGAAGGACAACCACTTCCCTGGTCCTGCTATTCCTGAGACAGGCCAGGATGCCACTGGTCTTCGTGCCCACCTGGGCACACACTGTCTCAGGTGAGGGGAAGGTGCCCACCTCCGCAGTCCTTGTGCCCGAGGCTGCCATCAGACTTCCACAAAGGTCTCTGGGGTCCCTCAGAATTGTGAGGGTCCCCACGATGGGCTGCCTCCACTCTCCTCCCAGCATGGCATGGATAAGGAGCAACCCTGGCACGTATGGCAAAAGGCCCAGCTTGCTGTCTGCTGAGGATCTGTCATGATCCACAGGGACCATGAGATCCTCAAGGAAATAACTCTTCACAAAGCAGTGTAAGGGTGATGAGCTCAGAAAGTCAGTGACAAGTTGTGGAATCACCATCCCTGAAAGTGTTCTAAAAATGAGTGGATGTGGCACTTTGCCATATCGTTTAGTGAGCATGGTGGCATTAGGTCAAAGCTTGGACTTACAATCTGGGAGGTCTTTTCCAAATGTCCAAATTTTTTTTCCAAATTTCCAAATGATCCTCTCTTGCTGCTGGATGGCGTGGGTGGCATGGTCCTTTCAGGGTACCACAGATGAGAGGGCTTGTGGCAATATGCACATTGCTCATTTCACTGTTTGTTTGTTGAGGCTTTTTCCACACAGAGAGAAGGAGACAAAGAGGACTTTACTTCACCTCCTAATCAAATACTTCAGAGAAAAAGACCATCCCTCCCATTTTGCGGTGCCACAGGAAAAGCAGAGGTAAAGTGAGGTGAGCAGAAATTACAGGTGTAGCTGGCAAGCAGTGTGATGTTTTGGGAAAATATTGCTTTGGCACTGGCTAGCAGAGTGAAATGTCTGTATGGGACATACAGACATATATAGACCAATATGGGAAAGGGAGGAGGCCCTGTAGCAGCAAATGAAGGAAAACTTCCACATTAATTTTTGGAGAGGAATGAGCACCAGCTTCCTCATATGTTAAGAGCATGCAGAGAGAGATGAATAAAAAGACAGGACAAAATTACTATTTAACTGCTTTTCTTTAAATTGTGTCATCTGGGAAGTCTATGACAATGCTGTGATGAAGTCTTACTAATGATTCTGCTGTACTGATTGCTATTACTACTGTGCTTTGCAGACATGGAGAGCTACAGCCCAAATACTCTATGGAAGTAAATACTAGTTGTATGTGGACACCTTTATTGCAGCTGCTAAAGAGCAGAGCTATTTCCTTCTCAAAATCCAAGAGTCCCAATATGTCAATATCAATTTAAATGGTAATTATGTTGGGTTTTTTAAAATCTGCTTACTCTCTATTTGTCATCTTATATTCTATAGATATTCGTAGGAAATGTAAATTTTCTATGTGGGTAGCCATATGCTGAAACATCTCTGTGTTTAGGTGGTTATTAACTGGACAGGTGCTGCATTTGGAAGGTGCCTGCATATCTGTGTCTAAGACAATGGTCATTTAAGATGCTTTTGCAATCTGTTTTTTCCTGCAAAAATGTTTTTTAAATGTGCTTGGGCTTTCCCCTCTCCAAACAGCAGAATGAATAAAGAAACAGTAAGATATCATGAAGATATAAAAGGAGACAGTTTTATAAATCTGAGAGTATTCCTAATCATACTTAACAATTTATGAAACCATAAATCACAGAATCACAGATGGTGAGGTAAAGCTTTTGTAATGCTTGAGGGTCTCTTATTATTCTAAGAGTGACTGATGTATATGAACGCATTATTATTTAAACAGAACAGTTCATTGTGGTTGAAATTAAGATTTTGGTTGTAAAAGTGACTTCTTATTAAGACTTCTCAATGTGAAATGCCTTGCAGTAAAGGAAAAAAAAAGAAAATATTACATGTAAATTATTTTTCCTAAACCTATTAAACAAATTAAATCTCTGCATATAACTCTGTGTTTACCAACCAATAGATTGGGCTTGAATTTGTAGCCATAGTGCAGAATCCAGTCTTTGGTGCTTGTATAGCTTGCAAATTGTAGATATAGATTTTTTTTATGATCTTATAAAGTAGTCTCTAATTTCATAACCACATGTATGTATTTCTCACTGCCAGATAAATACTGGCAAACCAATAGTAATGAAATCACTGGAAACCAATGGAAGAATTATTTCACAATAATAATTATTTCACAAAAATAATGTGTCAGTGCGCAAGAACTCAGCTGAGGTTACATTTTGTTTGGGTTCTTCTTGTTCTCATTAGGGATGGTTCAATTGGAGATGATGCAGTTATGGATGGGCTACCAATGTGATGTCATGTGCAACAATACATCTTCACCTGCTCATGCTTGATGTTGTTTCCACTGAAATAAACACAAGTATTACTACCTATTTTAGTACCCTTGAGAGCACAGTTCTGCTGGCTTGGGGTTGGGGTGGTTTTTTTGTCAAGGTAGTTCTTTTGTACTTCTTAGAAAAGTACATGCAGTGAGTTAGTGTTTTGCTTGAGTATGAGAAGTGAAAGTGTGAAAGTGAGGCTGTTCTAATTGATAGAGCTTTTGGGAACTTTCTCCTTTCTTACAAATTAATGAAATTGTCTAGATTAAATCAATTTAGATGGTGTGTGACAGTGAGATAATGTGCTGGCCTTTCTATCTGAAAATCTCTCTGCTATTTGGATTGATGGCACCAGGCCAGTGTCTAATGGAAGCATTTGTCTACATTACAGAAGAAGTTCCTGTAGTCTGGACTTTTGCTTCAGAGAGCCTGAAGATTTGGTGAATTTTTTTACCCTAGATTAAAATTTTCCTGTTAGTGCTATACCAAATATCTGTTGATATTCTGTGCAGGATGTTATTGTGTTTGTAATAATCAGATTGACATCAATGTTCTCAGTGACTATTTGGATGAAATAAAGCATGACATTTTAGTGGTTCAGCATGATCTCTGGTTTTGAGGAGGGCTAAGGAGATATTTAACATCATTTTCAGAGCTTTCTGATACAGGGCTTTACTACAGAAAGCAAGCATGCTGCACATCACACACTGAAGAGCATGCAGTGGAATTGAAGTCATTTTCTGTCATGAATTTTCTGGTTCTGTGCTCTCAGCTGCATACATCACCTCCCTCCTTGCTGAGTTGCTGCTAGCTCCACATAATCAGCTCATGCAATATTTCATAAATCCCATTTTCAGGCATTTCCTGGCCTGTGCATTCTGTACCACATCTGCACATCTGCTCTTTCTGTGGTGACATTCATTTGTCTTCTGCTGGGTTACAAACTTCCCAGTCGTTCATCTGTTGTCTGAGTGCTCACCTGTCACATCTGCAAGAGTCTCCTGACACCAGCACTCATTGCTACCATGGAGGACACAACACTGGGCAAATATTGCCTGCCCAGCAGCTATTCCCTGTTTGTGCTTCAGTTACACTCCCTGTACCACCCTGCTTTACCTTATGTCATGGCTTGTAAAGGAGACCCCTAGGAGGTCAGAAGTATGTGTTGTCAGTAAAATGAGACACTTCATTTCCAATCACATCATGTTTTCCTCAAGTATTTCTCTTCCACTGGAAGCATTAAAATCCCGGCTTTTCTCTATATATAAATATGTGGATGTTCTGCCATACAGTATCTGCAAGTGCTAGCATATCATAAATTACTGAAAGCAGATAAAATACACTCAGATGTGATCAGTTAGAGTTTAGCCAATTTCACTGCAGGCTGATACAAGGATACTTCTTCTTGCAGTAGTGGACGCCAAAGCAGGGAGATTGAAGATAAACTACTGGTTTTATGCTATGTTACAACTGTAATGAATGCAAGGGTCTGAATATGGTATAAATAAACATAAAACTGGATTTTGACCTAAAATACTGGAAAAAAAAAATTGAGTGGTCTACCTGATATAAATTGGTTCCCTCAATCTTTCATCTGAGTACTTGCAGAGAGGGAAGTCTGGAAACCAGAATCTGTGTGTGTTTTGGGGGAGAATTTAGGTGCTTAGCCTTGACCCTACTAAGAGATTTCTGAGTCATTTTCAGATCAGCTCTGACTGCATTGTTTGTTTTCTAATGCATAATAAGATTTCGTTGTTATTTACATCTTCGGATTAAGGACTATAATCTGTTGATCCCTAAAATGTTGTCAGATAATCTGTTTAATCATAAGCAAAAGCTGATCTTGATAGTCCATATGAGTTATGCAAATTAAATCAGACACATTACTACCATAGAAGCTTTCAGCAGAGCTCTTTTTCTCATTAGTCCACAATTAAAAGTAGGGTTTTGTCATACTTTAAATTCGCATATCTTTGTCCTGAGGTATAATTGAAATCTCTCATGGAGCCTGACATTAAATTTTGGCACTGTAAAACATCTTCATTTTGAAGGAAGTGTCTGAAATATTTATGATCCACTCGGTAGCGGCTTCGTGATTAATTTTAAATTATTGATAGCACAATTATCTAGGCAGGCCCAAACTGTAGTGCCACAACGCGCTCCAGCGTTCGCTATCCATGGAGTTTCACGGGAGAATTCCAGCGGTGTTCCCCAGGTGTTACACCGGGAAGAGGCCACCGCCTCCCGCCAGTTCCGGCTCTCGGCAGCAGAGGGCGCAGCTGACCGGCCGTCACCGCTGGGACAAAAGGCGGATTCAGAGCGAATCCCTCACAGGATTTTTTCGGGAAAAAATATCCCTGCGTATCCCGTATAGAAGGAATTGGCATGTCAGCTAGTAGTGTTACCTCTGGACTTAGCTGCTGCGTATTACTTGGCTTGTAAAAGCTCTGGTTACTACACCTGACAGCCCATTGTTTTAGCAGTTCACTTGTCCTGCTTGGCTCTCAATGTTATTTGAAGCTACAGGACTGGTTTGAGTTTACAAAGACATTGACTAACCCCTGTGGCTCTCACATCCCACGTGATATTTGCGTCATCTTTATTACAACTAAACCTCAATGAATTTAAGAACGGTCCTGTATTTAAAGACTGGCCCTTCTTGACAACTAACTGTGTTGTCAAGAATTCTCCTGTGGTTCCCACAGAGGGGACAGTGACTGGGAATACCCCTGGTATTGTACATTATTGTACCTGTGGGTGGGGGTAGAGGGAGAACCTGAACACTTCCTGGTAGAATTTCATGTTCAGAAGCTATACTCTGAGCCAAACTCCATTTCCAGAAAAAGTCTGTACAGCTCAATCCTTTTTAATTTCTTTCTGAGTCATCAGCCCTGTAGGAACAAGCGTCTGTACTTGGATGAAGCCTTTAAGGAACTGAGCTGGAGGCACTACTGACAATGAGCAAAGAAAATGAAGTCTGTAGTAGACCCAGTGTCATGTAGGAATATTTTTATTGCTCATCCCTGTTCTCTTGCCTCAGGCTGCTTTGGACTAGTTTGACATTCAGGCCTCATGTTGTGAAATGCTGAAGTAAGCAGACCTGTGTCTGTAATATAGCTAATATAAAGGAACCTGTTCCTGATTAGATCTTGGAGTGGTGCTGTAATACACTGTACTTGATTCCTGCCTGGCAGCTCATGTGCCAAGTGAAGTATTTCCAGGCATTTAGTTTCTCTGGTTTTATGTTCAGAAGATGTTATCTCCTGGGTCTCCCAGGAAGTCCCAGGTGGTGTAGATTGAGCTGTTATTTGTACCTGGAGTGACTGCTGCATCATATTTGTACAGGTGACTGCTGCATCAGACACCTGCAGTCTGCATTTCCTTCTTCCTTGCAGCAGCAGCAACCAGGCAGCAGAGAGCCATTGCTATATTGGCATTACGGGTACATCATAAATCAAAATTCTGTGTTCAAATGTAGAAATCCTGTACTCACAATAATCAGGTTCTGCGTGGTGTTGCACAACAATTTGTCCCAGCTCCAGATCCCAGCCCGCAGAGGGCAGCCCGACCCCGTGTTTTACTCCAGTAATGTGCTTAACTAGGGAATTCAGTCATCTGCTGGCATCTCTATCGGCGTGACTTGCTGTGAAATAAACAACTGAATGTTGTGGAGAATTGGCATCAGCTTTAAGCTCAAACAGATTCAAAAGTGAACTAAAAAAAAAAAAAGCGTGACTGAATTAAGCCTTCTGGTTTGGTTGTTTTTTTTTTTAACACATTGAAAGAAAAATATTGCATGAGAAAACTCATCTAGATCTGAGCTTTAAATACATTACATGTATAACAGATAGATTTATTCGTATATGTCAATAGGCAAGGGAAAGAAAATACCCAGAACCTCTGTACGCGAACATATTGGGCAAGACTAACAGGAGAAGTGTTGTTTTTTTTTCCAAATATTTTCAGGAATACTTCAGGATTTGAGTTTATTGTTGCCATGACTCTAGGACTGTGCTTTTGGCTGGTTGGCCCATGTTCTTTCCCAAGTGTGTCCTGAGTCCTTGTGAAGCAGCCATCACAATTTCCAGGAGATTTTTGTCTAGGAGAGTGCGTCTACATGCAGGCATTTGCCTTGGCTATAAAACTGATCAGTGCCAGGTCAGGTACCAGGGGCTGATATCTTTACTTAGTATGACAAGGAACAAGGCATTCAGTTCTTGAAAAAGAGCCAGTACTTTGTGCTCTCAAATCAAATTGCATCCACCAGCTAATTAAGGAATGATCTTGATATGCTCTGAAGGGAGGCCTGTCCAATTCTATACTTCTCAGCCAGAGGGCCCTGCAATACAGGGCTCAGGATAGAAAATACGTATAAAGAAAATAGCATGTGAGAAATTAAGACAGTGATGTGTGAATTCCAGGAGTACAGGGAGAAACCTAAGTATCTCTTATCATCAGACATCAAATTACACACTGGGGTACTTTCATGATGATTTTGATAATAATTTTTTTTTTTGGCCTCAGACTTTTTCCCCCACACAAGCCTGTCTGTTCACAGCAGAATGTAGTATATGCATTTCCCAGAGTTTGGCTCATTATAATTGTAACCACAGGTGTATTTTCCCTTCTGATTCACCAAACTTTCACTGTGTATAACAGTGCTGAGAGATTTTGACTCTAACTTATTCAGAATATTCTTTTCTATTCTTGCCATGTTATTCATAAACATTTTTGCTAAAGTGAACTTTGACCAAGGAAATGCCTGCCATGTTTTACATGATGTAAAAATTACTCTGTGGAAAAACACACATTTAACCAATTCTAACTGCATAATTTAATTCAGTTTGGCCACAGCAAATTCTTTAGGTAAAGGGTAAAGCAGGGCACACGGTGAGATAATGCCCTTACTTGATGCAACTGAAAAGTATATAACAGCAACAAAGGCAGTTTGTGGGGTTGTCTGTGTCTCTCCTGAATGCAGCCACTGATGTAGGTGCTCCCCTGTAGAAGGCCACTCGGTTGGTCAGGCAGGACCTGCCCTTGGTGAAGCCATGCTGTCTTTCTGAAATCACCTCCCTGTTCTCCCTGTGCCTTAGCAGAGCTGCTAGGAGGCTCTGTTCCCAGGCACAGAGGTGAGGCTGATGGCTCACTGGTTCCCAGGCTCCTCATTCCTAGCCTTTTTAAAAATAGGAGCGATGTTTCCCTTTTTCCAGCCACCAGGGGCTTCACTTGACTTCCATGACTTTTCAAATATCATGGAGAGTGGCCTGGCAGCTACATCAGCCAATTCCCTCAGGACTCTGGGATGCATCTCATCATCTCCCATAGACTTGTGTTCACAGCTCTTATTCACAGTACATACTTCATCCTTGGGAGAACCTGGTGCAAAACCTGGTTAAGTTTCTGACTCTGAGCTCTTTGTTGGCATCTTCCTGGTAAGGCTCACACACAAGGGTGATGCTGAAATTCTTCAGCAGTAAATGCTGAAGAATTTCAGCATTTAGATGATGCTTCCAACATTTAGATGATGCTTCCAAAGCTGACTCTCAGAAAAGAATTTGTCATTTTGGCCTTTGTGTCCTAAGTTCCCACAGGTACAGCAGTCATTCTGATGGAAGAGCAATACAGAGTAGGTATTAACAGGCTTATCTGAGGGCTTTTCCTTAGTTTTCCAGGATTGCCAATATTTCTGGCTTATATAAAACCTACAGCATTTATGTGATAGCTTGATCTTACATAATCTGTGCAAAACTTTCTGGGTTATTCAAATCTGGTAGTCAGGACTGACTCAGGATAATATAAGTTCAGTATTGTAACTTTTGCTGTAAAAATGTAACATGTAGAAGAAAGGAGTTTTTTAAGAAAACCAGAATAAGAAGAAACCAGGAAGATGGTTCTGGGATTTGACTCACTCAGGAGAGCTTCCTATCTTTTCGATTTTTTTTTTAATGGTTAAGTCTCTTTATATATATATGTGGGATATTTGGGAAAAAAAGAAAAACTTAAGCGAAGATTTCTACTAATATTTGGTGTGACTAATTTGGAGCTCAGTTCTCCTTTGAAATGTATAAAAAGGGAACTTTTCTCCAAAAAGATTAGTGGAAACTTCCCTGGAAGCTCAGTGTAATCAGTGAAAGGCCATGTATTTATTTTAATATCTTGTCCATTACTGACTAATTGCAAATTCTAGTAAGAGCCTTATATTGAAAATGAGAGAGCTATCTTGCTTTCTTGTCATTCATGTCACAGAAGACTATTTATTCTGAGCTTATTAAAATTCTGATTAAATTATCAGGCTTAGTAATGCTCTAGATTTTGTTAGGTCTGATTTTCCTAAAAAGAAGCCAGTAGAATTATGGTGGAACATATGGGAAAAAAATTGTAGAAAAATCCAATAGTTTCCATCATTATTCAGACCAATCCTGGCCATCCTTGCCATTTGCCTTGCCACGGAAGTTGTTCTTGGAAGCCTACTTCTGTAAAAATTGCCTGTTTCTCCAAAAAAATTCTGATTTTTCTCACAATGATTTTCAAGACGACAGATCCTGCATTGTGCAGAAGTCAGTATATTCTGACTGATGAGTTATCTGCATCAGACAAAGATGCAATGCTGCCCTATGTAATTCTCTGCTGATTTTCATGGAAAAAAATAGATTTACATATGACTGATGGGATCTTAATTACTTTTAAAACTACTATTGTGCTTTATATGAGACAAACTGGTTCAAAAGTGATGAAAGGAGAACTTTCAGTTTTATATTCACAAAATGGCTAAGTGACAGCAAGGTATGCTGCACAGAGAACACAGTCCAGTATTTGGGATACTTTTCTTTGAAGATGGAAGTTCTGTGCTTTGCTCTGACATAGATTTTCTCTGTGACCTTGGACAGCACACTCAGCTCCTCAAGGGCATTGAGACAGGACTTGGAAACACCTATTTTTTGGTAAAATATATTAGTGTTTGGGCATCTCTAAAAAATCATGAGGTGCTTGCTTGGATCTCTTGATGCCTGAATACCTTAAAAAAAATTACTTTAATGGATCTTTTTACACTATGAGTTAGAAGCTTAGTCTGTACAGTCAGTAGCAAAATGCAGGAGATAGGATCCTACTTCCCAGCTGACTAATTCGGAATCCTCAGGTAGATGCCTGAAATAAAACAATGTCAATCACTGCTCCTTAATGGACTTCTAAAGTAGTCAGGAAATGGCTCAATCAAGCAGCTCAACAGCTGCTGCTGCTAAAAAGGATCATCCCTGTTGCCTGTAATGGTTCCTCACCCTTCCTGGCTGTGCAGTTCTGCACTCGCCTGCAGTCATGTTCCAGTGTTTATCTGAGCCTTTGGTTCAGACAGCAAATGTAGGGAATTTGGATACAGAAAGTGAGCAACTCTTTGTTAATTAATGAGCTAAAGTAGTTCTGTGAGGATCAAGCCAGTGCTGCAGTGAGGGAAGCAGGAGCACACAGGTTGGACTAGGAGAAGAGGGAGTGCATAGGAGAGTGAGCAAGCCTTGGATTGGCTTGTCCATCTTCTCTGACTCAACTTCACCTGTGAAATAATGATAATGGTGTCTCACTTCTCTGTACCTTCTTTTTTCACCCTCTTCAGCTTCCTTCCACATTCCCTAGACACTGACAGGATCTCAGACAGCAGCTACAGGAGCTGATTTAGCTGCCCACATGCAGATTGCCCAACTGGTACTCGTGGCTAATGAAGACGTGGCCTCCAGAACTGGTAACCGTCTCCACTGCAGCTTTTTTTCTTTATTTTAATTTTTCTTCTTAAGTGCTAATTACTACAAAACTTGTAGGGATGTAGAACTTGTTCTGAATTATACCTTTTAGTCAACCTGAATTGAAATTCTCCATATCCAAATCTGAAAATTCTTGGAGGTGACTTGATGGAGGGGACAGACAGGAAAATAAAACTCCATTAGCCTCAGGTCCTCAGGAAACCCAGCTAAAAAGCTCACTTTAATAAATGAGTGCTGTATCTGACCCATTTTAGTATTCTCTGGCAACATGTATGTTCAACTTCTCTGCCACAGAGAGTTTACATAATGAATGGAATAAACTTTTTGTGTTCTATAGAATCCCAAGGTACAAATGCCTTTCCCTTCCTACTTCCTAGCAGTATAAAGAAAGGAAGTTCTTAATTAAAAAGCTAATTTCTGCATGTTCCTGAACCTTTTTAAAGCCATCTATTAAGTACCACATGGGAGAACCTGTGATAGTGCTAGTCAGAAACTCACTGAGGAAGTGAATAGGAAATGACTTCATTAAAAATACAAAAAGCTGTTATACTACATAGACTGAGGAAAACATTGGCTCTTTTAGACAAGAAATAAAGGATTTGAGTTATTTGCAAGTGGAAAATTCTTCTAATTTCAGAAAAGGAGCAGGGAAAAGAACTGTTTTTCAAGGGATGTCAGATCATCAGCTAAGGATAATGCCATAGGAGTTTAGAGAGGGAAGAAAAACTTTAGGTTTATTTTATTCCTGCTGCCAGGTTCAGAAACATTTGCAAGGGAGAAGAAAACAGAATGACATAAGGAATATGATTGAATTGAAGTGTAGGGAACACTGGGGTAATCCATGGCAAACAGAGCTGAATGTGACTAAAAGTCTTTGCAGTGTGTGAGCATGAGCACAAATTCAGGCAAACAGATGTGCCAATTCATTTTTGTGCCTGTATCCCCTGATGAGGGGGCATGTGAGTGCTGCCCATCCTGCTGCTGCTTCCCTGCTTCCCTACACAAATGCCCTTCCTTCTCAGCCGGTATGAGGGGGAAGGTGAGCAGTGCCAGAGGCTGGATCTGACAGAGCAGAGGCACTGGCTGGGCTGCACTTGCAGACAGCAGTGAAAATCCATGATACATCTCTTACTAGCATCCATTCCTGACCTGTGGCCACATGATAATGCAATCTTTAGCACTTCTCTTAGATATGATTCCGGTAATTGTGGGGATTTTTGATAGAAAAATTGTGTAGGCTTCTTGCTAGTATGAAGATGTGTAGTGCATGGTAGATCAGAGTGGAGGAGTGTGATTCAGTCTTTCCTGTCATTCACTTTGCATGTTGGCTCCTTGCAGAGCATCACAGATTGAGCTTTCTGTTTTTTAGTTCATAGTTGCCCATTCTGAAATTGATAAAAGTCTGCTCTAATGTTTTAACTGCACTATTCTGATCTGGTCTTCTAACCTGTCATTCTTGACAAACTAGATGGTCAATTTGCTTAACTCTTGTCACCATCTAATAATCTGGTTGTGTAGGGGTTTTCTTTTTAGTGTGGCATGGGAATATTTGGCTTCACTAGGCTGGAGGCTGGGCTGCCATGGGTAAATGTGTCCACCAGATACTGATCTTGTTTTTCTGCTGCGTTGCATTTGGTCACTTGGTACTTTTATTAAGGTGCCAGGAGAAAGCCGAGTGCTCTTTTCCGTGTGTTAATGCCAAGATTGCTTTGCAGACAACATTGCTGGAAATTCTGTGTTTATATACAATTTACATGCAGTTACGCAGGTATATCTTTGCTGTTCGGTGCGTGAATTTCAAGTTGTGCCACAGACTTCAGCGCCAGGTCCCGAACGAGCAGAGCTGCTGTCTCACGGCGCTGTCAGTGACTCCGGGAGCAGACACGCCTATCCAGCCCTCCGAGGAGCTGGAGCTCTGCCGCGCTGCTCTCCTTGGCGTTCGTGGCTTTTGCCAGCGGCGCGGCTGTCCCCGACTGTCGCCCTCTGCGGCACCGCGCNCGCGTCCCCGCGGGCGGCCGGGGCGCGGGCGGCGGAGCCGCGCTGACCTTGCCGCCCGGCCGCGCTGCGGTGCCCCGCACCCCGAGGCTGCGCCGGCGATTTCGGGGCAGGGGGAGGCCAGGGGATGATCCCCCGCCGGCCGTCGCCTGCCCGGTGCCGTTCTGCAGCTGGGCCGTGCGGGGGGCTCCGGCGCGGGCTGCAGCGGGGCTGGACGCCGCAGAGCATCCTCCGGGGCCGGGCGCCCGCCGCACCTGCCGGGGGCGGGGGATCCCGTTCCGCCTTCCCCGGCGCCCGGGGGGCGGCTGTAGGGGCACGGGGATGTGCGGCCGCTCGGTACGCGTTAAGTGACGGTGGGAATGTATGGATGTATGCAGAGAAAGGAACATGGTGGTGAGGGTGGGCGTAGGGTCAGACCTCGGCGGGTGTTGCTGCTCAGGGAATGGTAACGGATTGGAACTGGGTGCCTGATGAGCGCAGCGAGGCATCCGGCTTGTCCTGTCATTGGTAACGCAAGTGCTCCTGGTAGGGTGTGGTGGTAAATCCAATCGTCGGTTTGTACCTCTGATGGACATTTGCATCTGGCTTGAAATTAACGTTTTGAGCTTTACTTCAGATTTACATTTTTTTTTTTAAATTATGGCCTAAACTTGAATAGCCTTTTTATTTTGCATGCATTTGTGTGTAAACTCTGGATGTGTGTTTGCCCATTCCGGGCTGGAGATGAACTGATCAGCCTCATTGATTGCAGGTCTCATCTTGTCCCAAAGTTCTGCTTCCAGTATGAGAAACTGGCACAGGTGTGGCACGAAGACTGATGCTTTAGGGTTTTTATTATAGTTAGTACAAATTAAGGACTGGAGACATAAAGTTAAGCATTTTCTGAATGTTGTCATAACAAAGCAGAAATACTTGTAAGTATATCCTGAAGACAGACAATTATCTGCACAATAACAACAAGTAAAACCACTCCCTGGCTATCTCTGACTTGAAACAAATACTTTATAAAAATTATGTATTATAAATTGACAAACCCCTGAATGTAAGGATGCATCTTATTTGTTCATGCTTTGATCTCTCTGCATCTTCATGAATACTGCTCAGCATGGACCAGTTCTTTCATCTGCTTGGATTCCAGTTTACATCCAAAGGAGCTTCATGCACATTGAAGACATCGTGAGACTCCTAAAAGGTTGTCGGCATTTTGTGGCTATGACCATACTCCTAAAGCATCACACCCATTTTAGATATAAATAATAAATGGTGTTAGAGTGGCATAATTCTTCATGGAACAGTAGATTTCTTGCTTTAGGGAGAAATGGACTAAATTGGTCTCCAAAGAATCCATTTCTGGAAGAACACTAAGTATATGAGCTTCAGTTCTGTGCTAAGGCTGCATTAGTACTTGTGGGGAACACCCAGCAAAGCTTTATGACCTGGAGCAGGTTTGTTATTGAAGGAGTACCTGGATTTGAAGAAATGACATAAAAACTTTGCAATTTCAGCTTTGCAGATGACTCAGAAAAGCTGAACCGTACAGAATGGGAAGCCAGGGAACATTTCCACTGGCCATATTTCCCTTTCCTCCCCCCACTGTCCCTCTTTCCCATTCATCTGCACAACACATGATGTTTGATGCCTACTTAATTCTACTGGAGGTCTGCCTGGAGAAGGAAAGTGAATGCTTTCTCAGTCCCTCTTGTGCCATGTAGTTTTTTCAGAGTAATTAATTGGAGAGAGAGAGAGTAAGACAGTCCATAGGACTTTAGGGAAGTAGTGAATAAAATTCATGAAACAGATTAAGATATTAATTTCTATCAACATATCCTTTTAAAGTTAAACAAGTAGATTTATGTGGAAAATACATGAGTCTGGGTAAATAAATAGATTTATTGAGTGCTGGCTAAAGGCTGTTTGTGTGTAAAACATTATAGACCATTGTCATTATTAATAATTTTAAACACTACTGCTGTTAAAAGTCAACATAGAAACTCACTTTTACACATTTGAGTGATATGAGAGGGCTTCATGAGGTTACTCATGAGAATGTAGCACAAGTAAGAAGTGAGTCTTTAAGGGGTTAGAGCTTTGTTTAAATGCCAGATAGGGACCCTGTGCTTCATGAAGGCAGATTACCTCCTGCATATGCAGTCACATTAAAACCATGGTATCATTATGGTCTGCAAGCTCAGCGAATATTGATTGTTAATATTTTATGTGGTGTTAGATGTCCAAAGGTGATCATTATTATTCTGAATGCATCAAGCACTTGGAGCTGTCTGCTTGTTGATTATATACCAAGCATAACCAGCATACCAAAAGGGTTAAACATTCACCTGTGACATTTTTCTTACTAAACTGCAGAGGATATTCAAGGGATAGTAAAAAACCTCACAGTATTATCAGTACTCAATCTGTGCAGCTCTCTATTCATCTCTTTTGCTCCAGGAGGCAGCATGGTGTAGTGAACTGACTGCAACAGATGACAGAAGAAACTCCTGAAATCCAGCAGTACCTCTAGACTTTTGAACCATTCCTTTTAACTCTCCTGCTCTAGTTCCCTGTTGTTATTTAACCAAAACTACCCATATAGTCACTGAAATTATGACAGATCATAAATCAATACATAAATTATAACTCATAACACAAATTCATGTAATTTTGCCTTAAATAAAACTCTGGATTAAAGAGTTTTATGCTTCCTTACTTGTACAATGGAAATAATGGTAGCTAAGCTTTTCAGAGGGACTGCTATGAGGACTAATGCCTCACCTGTGCCTTAAGATGAATTTTCTGAAACTTTCCTTTTTTCCTTCCACTCTTCACAGACCTTGTTGCAGTCCTCCACACCTGTCTCTCACCTCCTGTTGTTATGTAAATGGAAGGTCTCTAACATTCTTCCACTACTTTCCTTGTAGTATGGCTTTAGCAGATGTGTTGACCAAATGCCAGATGAAGCAGCACAGACAAGTATTCCCAGAAGCTTGAACAAATAATAATTTGGAAATCTTGCGACTGAACTAGGAGCTGAAACAAACTTTGAAAAATCACTTTTCTCTTCCCTGTCAAGTTGGAGTCCTTCCCAGGGCACTTTCATGTCCTGCTCTACAGCCTGTTGGGATCAGTGGAGAGCTGCCATTGACGTCAGTCAGGCTTTTTAGTTTGCAGTTTGCAAAAGGCTTAATATTCTACTTTCAGCTGTTGTTAAGTAGTTGCTGTTAGAACTCATACATGAGTGAATTTGGGTGTTGGAGTAAGCCTTATAGATTGTTGCTTACCTAAGGGCTTGTTTGCAAAGAGCTGTAAATTCCCTGGATGAAAGACATTTTTCTAAAGCCAAGTATAACTGTGACCTACTTGTGCATGTTATCTCACACTGCTTAAAAACTGTCAAAACTACTTGTTATCATGAAGGTCTAAGTTAATGGAAAAATGGCTATTTTTAGCTATTATAATCTTCAGTTATGCTAGAGCAAACAGGCACAAATGGAAGTGTTTGGTGTGATCAAATACAAAGACGTTTGCTAATTTTTTCTCTATATGTTGAAAGAATTAGCATAAGCTGTATTTAGTCCAGTAGCAACTACTTCAGGAAAATGAAGACATGTGAAATAGGAGGTTTATCAAGATTGGTGTGGGTTTTTTTTTGTGAAAAAGTCACTCAATTTTGACAGAAGCTAATGCTGAAGAAATATTATCACTGTCCAGTATTAACTAGTTGTAGTGTGCCACCCTGGTGCTGCTAATGTATTGTAGAGAAGGCAGGTGCAGTTTTTAGCCTTCTCAATAGTCAAAGTAGTAGAGTTGTTTAGCTTAACAATTTATTTTATACTATAATCCTTGTCTTTTGCTATATGATTTTTTAACAAATGTAGATCAAACACTTCTCATTTCAGACAATAAATGACCATGACAGTAGTGAAAGAGAGTCCTCATTTTACAGGTGAGACAAGTCCTGGACTTATTTTTTTTTTCTTTTCTCTGAGGGTCAGGTCAGAACAGGGGAATTTCTAAAGCCTTCTGGGCCTCTTCTTAGGCTCCTAATTTGTTCTTACACAAGTCGATAATAGAATTCTAACAGCAGATGAGAAACTTCAACTCATTATGTTGTGCTCTGGTACCAATTTTTTCTTCCTGGACGCTGCACATTTCTTGGTTGATCTATCTCACAGCTGGGAACTTTTGTGTGAAGAAATCACCAATTTTGCCATGAGAAATTTGCATACTAAATCTTGAGTTCCTACCATTAACAGTCTTTGCTTTTCTTTTCCAAATCTCATTCTCCTCAGATAGCTCTAGACATGGCTGCTACTGCTGGCAGCGATGGTTTTGATTGAAGTCTATGCTGAGTGATTTAAAAACTTGCTGCTGGGAGCTTCTGGTCAATGTTTTATTACAGTCTGTGATTTTCAGGGTAATAGTGCTCTTATCTAAAGGAACTAGCCACTGAAGAGGTGGCTGCTGTATCCTTTTCTGTAATCTAGTGCTGTGTTTTTCTACTCGTTGTCAGAGGTATTTCTTTCAGGCATGTCATGATGTCCCTAATTTGTGATATGACTATTTCATGGCTGTTACCAAACGCTCTCAGGCTGAGTGACTTGGAGAGTGGGGCAGTGTGAGCTGGCTGGACATTTCCTTCATTTTAGAAGTTGAGAATTTTAGCATGCTTATGGTAGTTAAGTATTGTAGTTCCAATGCTTCCAGCCCTGGTGATTTTCCCCATTTTCCTTGCTCCAAGGCTCCATAGCCTGAAGGAATGTGTTCTTGGCAGGGTCTGGGGCTCTGCAGCCCTACCTGAGGCAGGCTGTGTGTGCAGTCATGCTGACACAGCTGCTCCTCACTTGCAGTACCTATGCAGGGCAGGATTTGGAACTGGCTCTGAGAGCTTTTCTCTCCTTAGCTTTTGCCCTGAATTTCTTCTGTACTGATTTCATACTGTTATTTAATCCTGTCTGTACTTTCTGTTTATTTCTTCTAAATACATGTAGTGATTTATGCTTTTTTCACTACTCATTTTAGGGTTTGAACCTCAATTTAATGGCTTAAGTAGCTCAGAATCAGCACCTGGATCATCAAACTACTGGAAGCAGTACGTGTCTGTACATGAGAACCAGTAGCTGCACCCAAATCTTTAGGCCAGGTAGAGCTTTTGTTTCATTGAGAAAGAAGAATATTTTACAGAGGTATCTGATTTAAACATCAGTATCTCTTTTAAGCTGTTCCTTTTTAAGGTTTGATGCCTTGTCCCATCTTTTTTCCCCCTCAACAAAGCTTAGTCTGTGCTGTTTAACCTTTGAGATTAATGAAAATTATTCCTGAATGCATGGGAAAAGTTGCATAGACTAATGGCAACAACAAGAGGAAACTGGGACAATGAGGTAGAGTCTATTTTAGATGCATGGTTTTGAAAGGGATTGCAAAGAAGGAAAATAAGCATCAGCTTATGAAAGGAAAAGCAGCAAAAGTACTTTTAGTGAAGAACAGCAGAACCTCATGTGTTTCACAGTCTCTGAAAACAATCTTTCGGGGATTTCTGTTTTTCTTTTAATAGGTTTGAATTGAATATTTCAAATTATTTTTTAATCTAATCTGTTAGTAATTGAAGATGAAAACCACACATGGTTAGTTCATGTGACTGGTGTAGTATTTCTTAGTTTTGCAGTGCTAATGCAGAATCACACTGTGGAAAGCAGACTTTTGCCTGTGAGTTCTGATGCCTGCAAGTAACCTTAAATTTTTTTACCATATACTGTTCAGGCAAAATTGTCTTTATAATTAGGTGTTGTTCTTCATTAAAACCTAAAGAAAACTCCTAAACATTATACAGCAATAGCAGAGAAAAACTATGAGACGTGCATTTTTTTAAATGCCCAGCCTTTATTATGTCATGTTTTCAGAAAGAAATAAATTTTCAGAAGCTCAGACCCAAATAAGAGTCCCATATGTTGTGGGGAGAAATCCTTGGTTTGTAAACAAGGTTGGGCCAGACAGGCTTCAACAAGGTACACCGGTGTGATGGGGTTGTTTTACATCCTTCTTTTTCTATTTGCAATCCAGAATTTAATCCAGAATTAGGGCTTTGGTGAATCATTTGCTCCATGTAAGTGATGAAATGCAGCCACATCCACAGTGCAGTGCCTGCTGTTCATGTGCACATATCTGAGTTCAAGTGCAGAGCTTTAGTGAGAGCTGAATGGGAGCTGCCTCTGACTACCTGCCCAAGTTCTTGTGTGGGTTCTGCAGCCTGCATTGGCTTCTGTGCTGCTGCAAAGTTTGTTGTGCCCAACTTACATATCCTTGGAGTTATTTCTTATATTATGGATAGAAAAGATTGTATGTTCTTCATGTTTGCTAAAAACTATTACTCTGCTCCTCTGAATGCCACATTTTGAAGTGGAAGGAGGATCTGGTCTCATAACTGTAAAAAAGTTTGGTGTGTGGAAAAGTGTGATGAGCCAGAGTGTTTTGTGGCACCAGTATGCCCTGTGCCTCCAGAGAGGAGGTTGCTGGCATTTTCCTGCTGTGCTGGTAGCATTGCAGGGAGAAGCCCATGGGAGAGATGCCTGCTCTGTGCAGCTGTGACTGAGGGCACTCTGAACAGAAGCATGAAATAGGAAATATTGAGAAGATGATGTTCTCAAAGGTGAGGCAAAAGGTGCTTTTATCCCCTGTGGTGTATTTGCAGTTTCATCTGAGAGGGTGGTACAAGAAAACCAGTCCAAGCCAGCCAGCAAATTGTGGGGTTCAGACTCCCTGAAGCCTTTAGACCTGTGCTTAGCTCTCTCTGGAGCATGCTGATGGCTGCAGGACGTGTTACTGTTCATTGATGAAGCCAACAATGGTTTATTTTTATTTCTTACAGACTTTTTTCCTGGTAACTTACTGCCATGGCACTAAGAAATGATCCTTTTGGAGGTCAGTCAGAGGGGTGGTCTTAGCACAGAGGGCTCTACAGGAAGGGCATGATAAGATGTTCTGGATTACTGCTTCCTAACTAATAAATATATTTTATTCTGTTTCTGGAATGGCAAAACAAGTCACGTGTTGTCATAGAGATGGGCACATTTTAATAAAAAATGTGAAGCTGAAGCAGTTTTTGAAACATTTTTTTAGTACTTGTCATCCCCTTTGCTGTAACTGGTACCTCAACTTAATAAATTCATTTCATCTATTCCTCCAGTATGTCTTATGCAAGTAAGGACTGTGAGATTTCACTCCATGAAAGAATTCTGCTTTAATTACTGTTATTATAAATCTGATTTTGTTTCTATTACATCAGGCTCGTATGAGGCATCTTTGATCAACAGAGAAGTCAGCAAAACTGCTGTTCAAATTACAGTTTCCTTTTAACTTGTGATGAAAGCTTTCAGTTTATTTTTGGCATTAGAAAGTCTGAGAGACAACCAGGTTATATAAGAGCTGAAACCTAGTTAATGATAAAGAAACATAGCTAAGAGCCTATAATAACAACAAGTCTGAAAAAGATGTTCCAGCTCTAACTCTTGGCCCTGCTTACAGAACATGTGAAACCATTTATGCCAAAGTCATGGCTTTCTCTGGTGTCCTGGGATGCCACTTCTCTTAATCAACATTTGTGGGAGAGCTGACTACCAGAAACACTGTGAAAGATGAACGAATGTCATAGAATTAGGGTGTAAAAGAAGAGATGAATTTAGGACTTGCTGTGTCACTGAAGATAACAGTAAACACCTTGTTCAGTGGAACAGGAGCACAGTTGAGCCTGTGGTCAGTGTGGAAATCAATGGTTTTCTCAGAATGAAAACCAAAAGGAGAAAAACATTATTTTTCTTGGCTGAAAGCACACTTGAGTGAAACTCAAATATAAGCACCTTTACAATTAAGTTTAGTTGCAAAAAGAATTGTGCTGAGTGTTATTCATGTAGCAATATTTTATGCCTGTTAATGAAAGCCGGCACAATGTTGTGTGTTGTGAGTATCCTGATTTTCTCTACCTAGGATGTCCCTTATCCCAGTGGAAGGGTGTGTACAGGTGTGGACAGGCTGTGCCAAGGTGTGTGTGAATGCCTCTGTCCCACAAGAGGAGATCTCCAGATGTCTTGAGTGGTTTATAATGAGCAGAGATGTAAAACCTATTACCTCTCACTGGAAGTATGCCCAGTCTTACTTTCCTAATCTTGGTTTCACCTCTTCTCATGAATGTCCTCTGCATATGAACGTAGATGCACAAGACACCATTTGAATGTTTCTATGGTCTTCTGCTGCTTCTGTATAAATTTCTCTTTTATTGTCCTCATAAGCCAATAAAATAATTAAATGATAATCCAATCCACTAAAAAGTTGTAGCATATGTAAATAAGAGCAGAACTTACTGCAAGAAGACTGTATTGTTATATAATAATGTGGTTATCCAAAACTGTTTATTCTACTTTATGAGCTGGAGATAATCCCAAAATTATTCAGTCCAGACTTTGATCTAAGGAAGAATAATAAAACTTTGATCATTGTTGAATTGGCAGCTGCTATAAAGAGCCTATGTTATATTTCTCTCTTAGTAACACTAGCTAAATCCAAAATCACTGATAAAAGATTTTGATGATTGCAGCTTAAGGATGCTTTTGGACTTGACCTGAAGTAATCTCTGTCCAAAAATGTCTATAAATACTTTCTTCTATCTTCTCTTGCCAGATGTTTTGATATTTGGGATGAATGACAAAACTGTTTTGTGTATTTAAATGTGCAGTGCACATGTGGAGTATTATGTTTCAAAGAAAAAGGTCCTGGTTAACCAACTATGGTCATATATGGCTTGATTCATTTGTAACAAAGCTCCAATACCATTGTCTTTGTTTCTATCTTTCTGAAAATACCATTTAAGTATTTAATTTGCCAGTGTCTGTGACTGAATTATAGTGGCCACAGTGATACCATATTTGTTTTCATGTTTGCAACATAGTAAATATTTTCCTACATGTTTATGCAGGAAACAGCACTTGTGATGCCTTTGCTTTAAAGCTCCAGCTGGAAAGGGCAAAATTTTCTAGTTTTATTATTGTAAAACTTGTAGGAGAATGCAAAAAAACCAAAAAGCCATCTAGCATTTTTTATAGTATGTCGGGATTTTTGATTATTTGGAATTACAGGTGTCAACAAAGCTTGCAGACTTTCTTTGGAACTTTTGAATTTCTACTCTGATAGATCCAATAAGGAAAATAGCTGAAAACTTAAACTCAAATGGCAGTTGATTTTAGGTTCTTTAGCATATTTTTTATTTCCAGATACAGCATGACCTCGGTCCTTGGGTAGTGCAGGGGTTTTTCAAATCTGTGTGGCAGGGGTGTAGAGTGGTTCATGTAGCATTTGCCTAAGTGTTTCAAGAGTCAAGTGCCATGAAAGGGCTATATCCTGCTCTTCCTTCTGCCAGGCTGGCCTGGCACTGTGCATTGGGCTTGTTCTGTACAGCTTGTGGTGGTACAAAAGTTCAGCAGGGCAAGAGCCAACCTTTCCCTTCCTTTGAATTTTCCTGCTGACTGGCTCCCTGCTTGACGCAGGTACTCTGCAGATCTAAGGTTTTCTTTAGGAACACTGGTCTTGTGGTTTGGCCAATAAATCCTCTTGAGTTAAAAGTGTTTGGGAGACTTTGTGACTTCTTGCAATAGCAGTCTTCCCCTCTTTCTCTTGTCCTCTGCTGACAGCATTTGTGGATACCGGGAGTCCTCATTTTTCCTTTCTGCAAGGCACAGGCCAAGCAGACCAGTACTGTAAGATGCATTTTATTCTCTGTCCATTGTTGCCACTCCATATTTATCAAAAGCAAAAAGACTACGTGCCTGAAGGGGGATTAAGAATCCTCCCATCTTGCTATTTATGACGCTCAGGAGGTATTTTTAGTGAAGGCTGTTGGTGCTGCTGCCCAAGGGAATGGCTGGGAGAGGGTAGGTCAGGAGCAGCCAGCCAGAACTAACAGGTCCAGTGGCTGGAAGTGCAGGGATGGGGTAACCCCAGCAGAGATCCTGTTGGTGGCTGTGTGCATGTGCAGGGACGTGGACATGTACACACAGACACATTGGAGCCTGTGTGGAGAGCAGCTAAAGAAATTGGAACCACCTGTGCAGCAATTTGAAAGAGGGGAGGAGATGAGTTCATGCTCTCTTCCACATGATTTCTCTCCCTGAAAGATTAGTGGAGTTACATGAAATGTTTTCTCTGTAATACTCGGCTTCCATAGCTGAACCTTTCCTCCAAATTTACAGATCCAGTGAGATCTGTATGTTGCTATTAGATTATGACTCAGTTTTCCAAGGAAACAGGTCAAGACTGAGCCTTCTACCTTTACTAAATTTGCTTCCTACCCTTCCCTTTGGAGGCTGAGAAGCCATGAGAGCAGTGGGTGAAGGAGATCTCATGAGCTGTGGAGAGTGGAAGAGCTCATCTGAGAATAGTGAGCAAAATAAACATATTTAAAGCAAGAGAGGCAAGAGAGTGTGTGTAGAAATCCTTCTTCTAGCTGGTACAGAAGCAGAACTGACACAGACAGAATGGCCCCTTTAGCTAAAAAAGATTAAAAGAAATGGGAATAGAGAACATTTAGAGAGTTATAGAAAGGAGTTGTAAGTGCTCTGGTGTCAAAAAGCTTTTTGTTTTTATTTCTTTATTTTTTGAGCCCCCCAAGTAGCCTAGCAGTCTGTCAAGGGGAGTGTGTGCTGCAGCAACTGTCCTTGGAATTGCTGCAAATATTTTAGTGATTTTCTGAAGGGAGTGGAGGGAAGTATTGGAATGTAATAGCCTGAGGAAAAACTCTTTGCTGCCTAAAACCTCTGAACGCTTCACAGACTGATCTAGGAGCTGGTGCTCTGCCAGATCCTATTTTTAAGCAATTAGGTTTATGAAGTTATGCTTCTCTAGCAGTATCACACAAGTGTAGGGCCTGGAAAGGGAGTGGGGAACACGTGTGCAAGCATATGACTTTTTTGGGGAAAAATATAAAACTAAGTTAGGTGCCACGTTTCCATGTTTCCTAGCAAAGGGCAAATCTCAAGTGAGACTCAACCTCTCCAGCCCTGGTGTGTTTCTATCCTCCTGAATTACATGGTCTACTTAAAAGTAGGATCTGCTGCTTTCCTTGAATACCTACTTAATTTTTTTTTTCTACTAATGCTTTCACTACACTGCAAGTTGCTGTCTCAGACAGAAGTATGAGGAGTTTTCCTAGGGCAATGAGGAAACCCCATCAGCTGTGACATGTGAAGAAACTAGAAAATATGCCAACAGATGTCCTGTGTTAACTCACTGGGAATGGGTTAATTACTATGTACTTTTGATTTCTGACTTGTCTAAAGGCACCCACAGGTGCAGGAAAAACTGATCAAAAGTGTTTCCATGAGTGTAACAGTAGCTTTTCTGTTTACAAAATATACTTCATGTAAATGAAATTGGGGAAATAGAAAAAATAGCAGGAAGAGAAAATACAGTCCACAGGAATCACTGCTGCCTAAACACCAGTAATGTTATTAACAGTACCAAATTTAACAGTTGTAGACAGAATCTGTCTTACTTCGTGATGGCTGGAAAGCTCAGTTTACTTAGTGTGTTCTCATTTTCTGATTTCCAGCAACAAATGTTGTTTGTCTGAGATTTTTCCAGACTCTCGGATAAAAAATAATGTTTTGACACCACAATGGGAGAGCATTGCTGCATTTATAGTTCATGTTACTGTGCCTACTCAGAATTTCTTTAAAGTGTGGAGTCCTTAGTAAAACATAAATTGATGTTTCTTTCCCAGACTGAATTCCAGAAACAATACTCATCATGGAAATAGTTTTTGGACTCTATTAGTTTAATTTTCTGCCCCACCCTCCTTAATTTCTGTAATGCAAAATAATCCAGTAGGAAATCTTTAATTCATCTTTTCATTCTGTCCACCATTATTTATCACCAGTATTTATGGGTTTTGTAACATTCTATTCTTAAGAGTTGGTCTTGGGCCCACAAATGTTTAGTGTCAAATTCATTTTTCACTAGGAACTGGAAGTTAAAAGCCTTTCTAAAATGGTTATTTTCCCATTCTGAAAAATGTCCAGCAGTGTTTACACTTGGGCATATTCTGCAGTATCAGAGGGCGAAGCAGACACAGCAATTTGATCTTTCCAGCGTGTTACAAAAAATAATCAGCCTGTCTTTTATTCCTGATACGTTTCTTGCCTGAACAACTGTTTAGAAACTGCAATGCTTATTTTATAGGCAAAGAATATATTGGCAAAAAGTAATTTTTGTCAGTGGAGCTCTTGGAAGACAAGCTGTGTTCTCTTTGGTTGTGTAAATCTGGAATAACTGTGAAGGCCAGCAGAATAATTCCAGATTTGTGCCAGTCCGGGAGAGGAATTGGTCAGATTTTTGGTGTGGTATGAAGCAGAGGAAGCTATTCAGCATAGGATTGGTTGTAGGGACAATTGCCTGGAGGCAGGACGAGTCACACAGCCTTTTTAAGGCCGTTTCACCATTAGCAGTTTGTAATTGCTGTGGTTTAACCCCAGCTCATCCCCACTCAGCCACTCATTCCCTGCCTTCCGAGTGGGATGGGGAGAGAGTCAGAAGAGTGAAAGTGAGAAAACTCGTGGGTTGAGATAAAGACAGTTTAATAGGGAAAGCAAAAGGCACACACACAAGTGAAGCAAATCAAGGAATTAGTCAGTGCTTCCCCTGGGCAGGCAGGTGTTCAGCCATCCCCAGGGAAGCAGGGCTCTGTCGTGCACAGTGGTGACTTGGGAAGGTATCCCACCACCATGCCAAACATCTGCCCCTCCCTTCTTCTTCCCTCAGGTTTCTATATTGAACATGATGCTGCATGGGCTGGCCTGTCCCTGTTGGGGTCAGCTGTCCTGGCTGTGTCCCCTCCCAGCTCCTTGTGCATCCCCAGGCTTCTCACTGGTGGGGTGGGGTGGGGTGAGGAGCAGAAAAGGCCTTGACTCTGTAGGTGCTGCTCAGCAATAATGAAAACATCTCTCTGCTGTCAACACTGCTTCCAGACCAAATCCAAAGCATGGTCTCCTGCTAGATACCATGAAGAAATGAACTTTCCCCCAGCAAAACCCAGCACCCTGTTACTACACAGGGTTCTGTGCTAAGGGACATACAGTTTTGTTCAGGTGTGTTTAGTCTGAACCCCTGTTTTGGAGACTTCAAAACAAGCGGGGTTTGCACATTCATTGTATATATAAGCAGATATATATATATATATATATCAGATATATATGAGCAGATATATATATGTATATAAAGCCTCAAGAGTATATAGTTATTACAAAATTCAGCTGATATTGAAGGTAGTTATACTTTGGCATGTTTAAAACAATGTTAATTGTATACAGTGATTCATAAGCTACATGAAGCTGAACAAGCATTCTCCTATTTGAAAGAATGACAGTGGGCATTGTTATCTTTAGGGAATCATTCATCCTGGCAGTTACCGGAGTCTAGGTAAAATCTGTATTTCATATAGGATCTGCTTTATCTGATCTAGGACATGATGTCCTAGAAGGAAGGTGTGAAAATTACTTTAAGCTGTTTCTGGAGTGTTATGACTGATGTCAGATGTAGGTTAGTGCAGAGTAGAGAAGTTGTATAAAACTTGGAAATTGATCCTACTCTTAATGAGTTCCATTTCTGTATCTTAATCAAAATATTGCTGTCCCTTCCTCCCTCTATCCTTTCCTCTGTCCAGGCTAAACACTTCACTGAACTGAGTAGCTCCAATGAATTCTGTTGCCATCCTGGCACACTGGAAAACTGCTAAAACCATGAGGAACTCCCCAAATTGTATAGAGATGCTTTTATCCAATTGACTAAACCATGGGCAACCCTTTTTTTTGTGTGGTGCATGGCTTTGCAGTCATGCCTTATCTTCTTGAAAGAACATGGAGTATCTGAATATAGTTGTTATTTAGGTTTAATACTTCTGTGGAATTGCTTGTGTGCCAGTAGGGGCATGGAGGTCTTACCCCTAATCTAGAGCACGGTGGCTTTTTGTCTTGGAGGACATAAACACTGTCAGCAGGATGAAGAGAGCTGAGATGCTGTTCAGTAGCTAGGAGAAGGGATTTATTGCAGGTTTTCAAGACCTTTGCATCTTTTCATTACCTTTTACAAGGTAAGTACCTTGAGCTACAAAACAGAGGACAGCACATTGCATTATGTTTTCTTATGCTGAATTCATGATCTCTCTTTGATTTCTTCTGTATATATATCTTTTTTTCCCCAGCAGAGATTTGGCAATCACAATTTTTCAATTTCTTTGTCGTTTGGCCATCTGGAGCTGAGCAGAGCTTTAGTCACACACGTTAGCTGTGTGAAGTGGAGCAATCTGGGGCATCCAGGGGACAGATCCAGCTCTAAAGTCAGCACAGTGGAATTAGCAAAGTTACACTAGGGTTGCACTGGGTCAATCAGGTGGCTGTTTGCTATGCAGGTTACTGAGAAATGCCTTGGTGTTTTCTCAGCACTGAAGGAGCTTGGTGTGAAGATGCCTGGGATGCCTGGGTTAAATTGCTGCACATCAGTCAAATAATTTCCAGTTTTGTTTCTATCCTGGTTAAATAAAATAATAAGTATTTCTCTCTTTGTAATACTCTGTAGGGCACTTGGGACCTGCAAATGGCCCAGAGCTTGTGCTGACAGAGCCTATACTTTTAGGCTGCATTTAGGGTGTGTGTTATTCCCTAGATATCTCCCCAAGCACTGTGTACCTGTAGCTCTCTGCCCCAGCTTTTCCAGAAGGGATGGCTCCAAAATCAGAAGTTAGTGAATACAGTGGTACTAGGTGGTTGAGTGATTCACTGTGGGTTTGCGAGTTGACTTTGTGTCCTGGGTACAGGGGGTGGCATTAGATACAGTAGACAAGTTTCCTTGTGTAACAGTACCTTTTTTTTCCTTGAAAATGAGGCTGTCAGCATGCTTCTGGACAAAAGAGTATATTCCACAACATTATTGTTGGTGAGATTTCCTCCTTCCATGACTGTGATGTCCAGCTTTTCTCTGGCTCACATGAACAGCCCATAAATGCTTTTTGTACCACCTGGAGCAAGGCAGTGATGGGCTTGTGTCTGCAATCTGCTGACTCTAGAGAGTCTTGTATTCTCCATTTTGAGTTGGGTTGAACCATCTGAGCTCAATGCTGTGTTTCAGTTGTATCTCTATGTAAGGCAGAACATTAATTCCACAGTGCTTTACCTCTACTAAGTTGTCCCCATGAGTGTTTTGATAGAACCAGAAAGAGACTGTCAGGGCTTCTTGAAGACAGGGTCTGATTAGGGGACTGGGAATGGTGCCATTTACAGGAGTGTGAACTACATTTCTGTTGCTAATGTCCAGGTATGCAGGAATCAAAGCCTTCTGTTGCTGCTGTCTACACATCAGGGGTGTGATTGTAATTTGCCATATGTCACATGACATCTTTAATTGAGATAGTTTGGGGAACAGTGCAAGGGAAGTCACAGTGGTTTGATTGCCAGCAAAGAACCTGTGTGTTTTGGTGAACAGACTGAGCTGAAATCCCAATCACCATGATTGAATTGCTGTTATTTCCCAGGCTCCATAGGAGCTTGGGTATGGCTACTGCTGCCGTGGTTATGCCTTTGATGTGGTTTTAGACAAGTCCCTGAGATTAATTTCACAATTTGTCTATCCTTCTTGGTTGCATTCTTGCAAATTGCTTCCCAATGTGCTGTCCAGCCTGTCACTGAACATTTTCTCCATGTGTAGCATAATTGTACAGAGTGAAAACCAGCAGGATTATAAATGTATATAGTGTCAGGTGTTACCTCGATTTTGTTAACATGTAGTTTAGCTAACACCTGGTGACTTTCTTTCCTCTTGGCCTTTTGGTTTCCCTGCTGAAGACAGCTGCTAACAAACAGCTGTCTTCATTTTACAGAGCTTTTTGGTCCATTTTACAGAGCTCTGAGGATTAATGATTTTAATGCACAATACAGTAAAGGAACTTCGTGAAATCAATGTTCCCTCATTTGGTGACCAGGGTCTTTAATAATTAAAATGATTGCACATTGTGGTTTTCTGCCTTTCCTGATGTCCAAAGGAGCCATTCTTGTCTTGACACAGGTGCTTCTATTACTGTGCAGATGATCTGAGGGCTGAGTTTAACCACTGCCATATGGTGGGGTCAGGAGCTGCAGAACAACTTCCCTTGTCAACTGTTCTGAGAAATGTTCAGGGACATTGCAGAAGCTGCTCTGCAAAATCACCTCCCTGGTATTTCCAAGATTTTCAGATTTTCTGTAGGAGAAATGTTCTGGGAGGTGAAGCATCCCAGAGGTAGTTCACATATAAAATCAGGGAGAAAACATGGTGACACTTGTGCTACTGTTAGAGAAATCCATTGTCAAGTATCTGGTCAGCAGGCATTTCTTGAGACTTACATGTACCATCACAAATGGTATTTTCAGGCTGGGTAATGGTAAATGCCTTGAAATCAGTAAGCTGGGGAATGAAAATAATTTGAGACAGCAGTCATGGAGCACATTTTGAGCATGGCCTCTCCCCATCATGGCCATCTGTCGTCACCTGTAAGTTGGCCTTTTCCTTTGAGTGTGAAATGTCAAGCCTGTCCAGTGAACAGAACTGCCTGTGGAGAATGTGGCACAAATGAGGTGGCTCAAGGCCTTGTATGGCAACATTTACTCTCATGGTTTAAATTCATACTGGAGTTTGCTCTGTGAAGTGGCTTGCA
This sequence comes from Leptocoma aspasia, assembly GCA_013399835.1. Taxonomy (NCBI): domain Eukaryota; kingdom Metazoa; phylum Chordata; class Aves; order Passeriformes; family Nectariniidae; genus Leptocoma; species Leptocoma aspasia. The sequence continues at coordinate 305,452 of VXAX01004303.1, read as the reverse complement.
TCACTAGATTTTTGGGATGTGAGCCTGAATTTGTGTTTTACTAAGCAAATATGTAATTTAAAATGAATAGGTCTTCATAGCAAGTCATTGAGAGTGTGTTTAATGGGATTCAGAGCACCACAGTTAGGAAGTTTTGTCTGTGTTGCCGCTGATGCCAGTCAGAGCTGACCCTGGTTCTGTGATGCTCCACTGCTGAGTACAGGCCAACTCAGCCTTTCCTCAATGCTACAGCTTCTCTCCTGCTCTGGGGTTCAACATTCCAGATTCCAGTGGTTAGCATGATCTATGAGGGCAGGTGCAGGCCATGTTATGGGAGAGGTTATATAAGAAGAGGCTGGTGTATCCAAGGGGAGCAGAAAGCACAGGTGGTAGCATAACCTAGTAGTGCTATGCTGTTCCTTCTCTGTCCTTTAGTCCAGCACACTAAGCATGTCTCCCATTACCTAATCCGGAGTAGTGTTGTCTTATTTGTGTAAGAGGAATGTTAATGATGTTTTGAACAGGCTTAAGTAGCATTGAAGTGTCATACAGATGTGGGCTGATCCTTTGCATGGGACTGTAGTCAGGTATTTATCCAAACACATAGGTAGCCTTTTTGCTCAAATGTAGATAGGTATAAAAACCTACGCTTCTGAATTAGAAATACAAGTTCTTTTAAGTCCCCTTAGTAGCCTATGGAATGTCACAGTATCTCTAACACACTTTCCTGAAAAGATACAACAGATATTTAACCAAAACATTTCATGATGTAAGTCTATTTATATCGAAGTGTCATGTGGTTACAGGGAAAAAGAGATTTTATTTTTTTCTTTGAACAGCATAAGTCAAAAGACAAAACTGAGTTTTCCACATTTACTGCTTTAAATGGAGACATAATTAGGAAAATCTCTGTGAAAGTATTTTTGCTCTTATCCACCCAGTCACAAATTGATATAACAGATGATCAACTTGGAGGAAAAGAACCTACTAAGGATAACTTACAACCAGAGATTTGTATGGAGGCTACGTTAGGGAGCAAAATAGAGCAGGTTTAAAGCTGCATTTGGATGACCTTCAAATCCCATCTGCAGCTTCAAATTTCAAATGTCAGCTGCAAGTAGATCATTGCACCAGAAACACTTAGGCAATAAAAGATCAAGGATGTCCTCTCTTTGCATTTGTTTCAGAGGAAAGAGAGCTGTGTTGCCTCATTAGGAGCTGCTGTCTGTGGGTAGACTGATGTCTCTGGGAGGAATTGGGAAATCTTGCACACTGGGTCAGTGCACCAGTGGGTGGAAATGGGAATATCTCCACTAGATAAGACAAAAATATTAAAATCCATTATGTTAATATAACTGCTTCAGTCTGGTGCTTGAGTTTTATGTCATGAGGTGTGAATATCCACAGCTCAGAGCCATGATGTTTTAGAGAGGGGCAGAAGAAAGCCAAAACTCCCCTGGGGTAAAGCTAAATATAGTCAGACAGCTTTATGGCTTCTTGCCTCCTGAACTGCAGAATTCACCAGCAAATCCAAAAGGCAGGCTGAAGGGAAAATCTGCCCCAATTCCTGTTTCAGTTGTGCACTTTCCCCTTGTGCTTTCATTGCTTACATGAAAGAAACTGGGATAAAGGGGAAGTATAATCAAGGCACTGTTACTTTAGAAGCAAAACCTTAGGTCAGAGGTTTCTGCTGGCCAGAATGATCCTGGAGCTGAGTAAAAACAAACTGAGCCTTAGCTGCCTCCAAGAGGCATTTGGCAGAACTGAAGGGTTGCTCAGAGAAGAAGAAGCTGCTCTGAAGTGCCGTAAAAGAAGATTTTAATTGTTACCACTGATGTCATTCAAGTCTGATTCCCACTGGAAGTGCCTCTGTGTTAATTATGGTCCTGAGGATGATAACTTGGCAAAGGCAGCTGCAGCATTGCTGTAGCATCAGGTAATTAATCACCCAGGCTGGATTGGAAAGATGTGTTCCTTTACTCTCATTATAAGCAGCTGTAGAGAAATGGAAAGGTTTTTGAGGACTGAAAAGTCCTTTCCAGCTGTTTCACAAAATGAGGGCTGCTGGATCCTCAGACTCACGTGCAGGTCTTATGTGTCCATGTTTTCAAAGGCATTGTGGTGCTTGTTCCCAAAAAAGAAACACAAACCACATCAAACTCTGTGAAAGCAGGTCATCTTTGTCTCGTCAGTACAGCTATACAAAAAGGCCTTATTAATTAAATTAATATAGCTTTAATAACCTCTTTAAATAACTTGCTCAGGTGAAGCAGACAGATTCTGTTAGGAATAAATTGAAGATACCCAGAGTGGCTTTCTTAGGCAAATGTACAGGGATTATTTCTGGGCTGGTTTTGGGACTAGTTTGCACACTCTGGTGATGCTGATTTCACTGTAGGTTATTCATCTTTCCTTAGTGCCTCTTGCTGACCTGCTGCTTGAAGCCATGCAGACATCTGAAACACAGCTCATAGGATTCCCTAGCAAAGCCTCAGCTATAGGAACATGGCCTTTGGAGTGACCTCTGTCAGTTCACCCCTGCAGTGATCTGACTGTCAGAACCCTGCCCCAGCCAAAACCAGCACACTGTCTCTTTATCTGGTCCTGTTAATCATAGGGAATATTTATGGACTTTGCTGTCTGAAGTGCAGGCTGCAGCAGCTGAACATTATTTCAGCTACACTTTGAAAGCCAGTGAGGTGACACGTATTTACATTGCTGAACTGGGTCACTCTTTTTCTTTGTGTAATTTGCTTCTGAACATGCTTGGGAGCAGAAAAGACACTTTTCTAACACCATTACTTGGTTGTTTAGGCAGATAAAAGCCTCAAGCTGTTATGTGTAATGTGCCTCACAGATCCACATGGTGACGATTTAAGGCAAAAATAACTTCTAGAAATGTCAATAGAGGTGAGACATTATTATTTTTGAGCTTGTAAATTAAACTAACTGCACTAAAGACATGTTCTTTGTACGTGGTGACAGGAAACAGTGATAAATATGCTGACATATTTGTAGGGATAAGGATACCTTACAATCTTTTAATTATGTTCTTCCTCATTTGTTAACTGATTTCCATGGAATTCTTGTGGAGAGGGGAGAGCTGTGTTTTATTAGTAGGGCACTGCAGAATTTGGTCTGTGTCCAATAATTTTTCATGACAGACTTGTGGCTAAAACAGCTGTCTGCATCATTTGGGAGCACACCTGAGTCTGGAATGACCTTCCTGGTCTGATCTGGGAAAAGCTCTTGCAGTGCCCTGTGCTTGGGATATTCCCCAAGATGTACTTAATCATGCTACACATGACCTGCATTTGAAGTAAAAAATAAAAATAAAAAGTGACCTGGCCTCCTGCCGTGTAGGGTGCTGTGGTATCTGCTAGAAGGGCCCTGGTGTCTGTTGTTGCAAACCCAGTAATATTTGTAGATCTTATTAAGTCCAGACTTCCAAAGGGATATTGGAGAAAACTGGTGCTGCATTTCCTGAGCCTCTTGTAATCCAGAGCTATCTTCATTTGCAGCTGTATTGCTTTAGATATGTCTTTCCTTCTAAATAGTAATTTCACATTTTTATATGAACATGATCAAAGTCAAGAAATTAAAAATAAAAAAACCCAATGAATTTCCAAACCATTGTCCCTTCTTTGACACTAATCTGATCCATGAAGGCAGTGATTTTCTCAGTACTGCCCTTTTTGGCTTGTTTGGTTGCATCCAGTTTAGGCCCCATGCAGTGAAATTGTTCTTTATGCCTGAAGGAAACCTGACTCACAAGGTCATGGGGACTTTGTCGGCGATATGTGAGAGAGACTTGCCCAGCAGGTGAAGACACTGAAGGTTCACACAGTGTGAAAATGCTGCCCAGATACTTCCTTTGCAGCCAGACCACCTCAGGAGCCTGTGGCTGGCTGTGCTCCTTGGTAGTGCTTTGTCCAAGCAGAGCGTGGGACCACTAGCCATGGGCAAAAATGTGCTGCCAACCCTGCCTTGATTCCTACAATTGGGTTTTTTCCATTTGCTGTAATGTGGTAGTGAGAATTAAACATAAAATGCTTTTCCATTTGCTCCTTGTTTTAATCTTTTACTGTAGACTGCTTTATGGTATGTTCTTATTCCCTACATTAAAGTCTGAAAATGTCAGTTGCTGAAGGGAGAAATAGTTCTAGTCATGAAACTAATAATTGCAGGCTTTGTTAAAGATCTGGATTTTGATTACCAGAAATACACCTAACATGAAAAGTTTGCGATGTGAATTTAAGAACTCATTACAGAAAATTGGGGAAGAATAACACCTTTTTGGTAATGTTGCAGGATTTCATTTTTGAGGAAGAAAAAAATGTGATAAAAGTTTCATTTATCCTAAAAGATATATTACAAGGCTGATAAATTGTCTATGGGTAGCTTTTAATGTTAATTGGAGAGAAAGCTTTGATGATTTAGTGTTGAGGAGATACTTATCTTTTGTGCAATGACTGATAGATAAGGTGAATCTTCCTCCAAAAAAAGCCTTTGCTTTCAGATTTAGATTTGCACTGGGAAGCCCTGCAAGGCTGGGGTGAATGATGGGCATTGTACCAAGCACCATTTACACACTGAAAGATCAGTGCCTGCAGCCTTGCTAACCTAAATAGGCAGCAGAAACAGAGAAACAGTTTGCAGCCTTTATTTCTTTACTTATTTATTAATAAAGCAAGCTATATAAAGCCTTTTTGCTAATTTGGGCTCCAAGAGGTTGTTGTAAAGGATGTCTACTGGCAGGCAAATTGCCAAGAGTTCATCAGAGAAGCACAAACACAGTCCATCAAATGGATTAACCATGACATATATTATAGGTACATGTAAGATGTTGGAAAGTGAGTGACAGACTCTGAATCAAGTTAATAAAATTCACTTTGCATGGCAGAGTAGTTGGCTCTTTGTTGCAGCCAAATGGAGCTGTGCATATTTCAGGGAGTGCTTTAAATCAGAGGTATGTGCAGCATTTTAAATAAATTCCACTGGTTTATTCAGATCACAAGGTGGAAATAAAACTGCACTTTGCCTGATTGTAGATCTAATGTTCCTGCTGATCTTTAGTGAAACAGCCACAATCACTTAGACCATCAGTATCTATCAATCTATTGATCTGTCTATATTTTTCCTCAAAAACTGAAAGTAGAAACTGATGTATGGAGGCCATTTGCCATCCTGAGATGGTGGCCACGAATTTAGGTCAATTCTGAGTGTAAGTACTAAGTCATGCAGATCACAGAATCACAGAATCTCAAGGTTGGAAGAGACCTATAAGATCATCGAGTCCAACTAACTAAGTCCCTAACACTTCAACTAAACCCTGGCACTGAGTACCACTTCCAGTCTTTTTTTAAACACATCCAGGGATGGTGACTCCACCACCTCCCTGGGCAGGCTATTTCAGTTCATGATCACTCTTTCTGTAAAAAACGTTTTTCTTATGTCTAACCTAAATCTCCCTTGACGCAGCTTGAGACTGTGTCCTCTGGTTCTGTTGGTTGCTGCCTGGAGAAAGAGACCAACCCCCACCTGACTACAGCCACCTTTTGGGAAGTTGTAGAGAGTGATAAGGGATCTTAAATAGGACTTGGCTGCTGGCAGCACGGGTCTGGGCAGGTACACCTGAACAGAGTACCACAAACCAGCTCCCCTCATCCTCAGGCACAGCTGCTGATGGGCCTGGGGCAGAAGTCACCTACCATTCATAGAACCATGGAATGTGAGGCTGGGAATTTCCTCAAAGACCATCAACCCAGCACTGCCAAGCTCATCACTAAACTGTGTCCTCAAGTGCCACTTCCACACGGATTTTAAATCCCTCCAGGGATGGTGACTCCACCACTGCCCTGGGCAGCCTGTTCAAGTGCTTGCCAACCCTTTCAGTGAGGAAATTGTGCCCAATATCCAATCTAACCTGCACCGCTGCCGCCTGAGGCATTCCCTCTCCATCCTGTGAATTGTCACTGGCTAGAAGAGCCCGACCCCGTCTGCCTTCACCCTCCTGTCAGGGACTTGTCGAGGGCAATCAGGTCCCCCCTGAGCCTCGTGGTCTCCATGCTGAGCACCTCCATCTCCCTCCCTGCTCCTCAGACTCCAGCCCCTCTGGCAGCCCCGTTCCCGTCTCTCCGGCCCTCCGTGTCCTTCTCGCAGGGCGAGTCCGGCCCGGGCGGTGCCCGCTGCTGGCGGGTCCCGGTGTCCCGAGGGGAGCGCTCGGCCATCCCGGGCTGGGATGCTCCCGCAGGGACCCGCAGGTGTCGCGCCCTGCCTGGGACAGGGGAAGGGGAGGTTCAGCGCTCCCGGCGCTCCGGGCAGTGCCCCGGCCCCGGAGCCTCCCGCTCCGCTCCAGCCCCCGCCGCTCGTGTTCTCTGCACACAAAATTGCTGCCAGAAGGGTCGCAGCTTTTTGTTGCCGTTCATCTCGCACATCCCTCGTTGGCAGAACCTCTTGTTCTTCCCTTCCATTTCCTATTCACCTGTAATTTTCCCATCGTCTCCAAATACACTCATAGTTTCATTTGTGGCATCATATAAAATGTTATTCATAAACTACATGTACTGAATTTTCCTTATCTAAAATTAATTACCCAAAAGGATACAGGGCTACAGTCTATTTTTTATAAACTTTTTCAAAGAGATTGTGCATTTAGTTCTGAAACCCGAGTTTACAATTGTTTGGATCTCTGTTTTCTGTTAAGAGTAACCAAGTTAAGATGTTTTTTCTTGCATATTCTTATGATATGCCTGTTACTGAATAGATTATTAATGTGGTTTTTTTCGTACACAGTTTGTGACTTTTTATGCTTCATTGTTCTAAGATCATCAGGTTATATTACTTTGAGTGTATGCACAGAATGTAAAATGTGCCCTTGTTTAGTGGGAATTTCCCATTTTGTAGCTGTATCCTGCTCAAATCTTCTCCTGAATTGCCTGTATGTTCAGCCCTGGATATCAGTGACAATTGAGGTGAAGGGATCATGTGGATACCAGACTGCACACACTGACCTTTCAGAGTGTTTCACCAAACTTTCTGAGCCCTCTTTGCTGGTTCTTTCTGGTTGCTCTCAACAGTCATTTGGGGCAAGTGTTTACCTGGGTAAATGTGGAGCCTGCCCACATCGCTGCAGGAGGCTTTTGCCTTGAATCTCAGCCTCCTCTGTGCCAACCTGCAAGGCTTTTGGAACTCTGGACATGCTGTTCTTGTGTGCAGTCAGTGCACCCCTTGGTAAGAATGAATGTGTTTTCTGCCTTGTTTGTAGATATTGATTTGATTGGCAGTAGCCATCCCCAAACTCCTGCTAGTTTTGCATTCCTAGCTGTAAAATGGGTTTGGATGATAGAAAGGTGAAGTGACTTATGGCCACTGTCAGACATTCTTGTGTCCAGAGGAGCTTGATGTCTGTGATTCAGTTTCTGAAGTCTTTTGGAGCTCTATCTACAATTGGTCTAGCCCTGGAGCAGGTGAGCTTTGGTCTTTTTTGACTCCAGACATTACAGGATTTTAATTGCACTGTGTGAGCTCCTTTGAGCACCTCTGTTCTTCCAGCTGACAACTCTGGAATTACAGGCTTCACCTGTAAAAGAAACAGGCAAGTCAGTTCTTCTCACAATTGGCTGATTTTATTTCACAGTGTACTAGATATAAGCAAGAACTTTAGGCTCTACAGATGTCTGAACAGTTTTTCACAAATTCTGTTTAGTCTTGGAGTGGGGAATCCATATACCAGCTATTTTCTCAGCGTTGTGCTTTTCTTTGACTCTCCCACCTAATTTAATCCCTTTTCTTTTCCCTTGGTGAAGAGGGTCAGTGGCCCAGGGGTAGGAGTTATTTTCCACAGCATCTGTGTTTCTTCTCAGTTAACACCGAGGTGTCAGAGGTGAGTGTCTGTCTGTCTGGCTGGGCTGGTGCCCTCAGCCTTCCCCTCTGTTACGAAAGTGCTCATGATTCCAGGGGAGACAGTAAGGAAGCTGCAATGGAAATGAAACACTCACACAGTGCTGGACTTCCCTATTCTTTACCCGTTGAGTTAGGCTTTCCTTTGCTGAAATTGTTCTGAGATACCAGATAGTGTCATACTGAAGCAATAGGATGGGAAAGTATCAAAGTACTTGTATCTCTGTTGGTATTTTTTCTCTTTGTTATATTTACTTTTTCCTATTACTATTCTTTGGTGTAATAAAAGCAGAAGAGAAAAAAAATTCAGAGTTTCATTAAACAATTTATAACAGTTACAGGGTTTTGTGGATCTAAGTGCATCCTGTTTCTATGCTTGTGGTGGAGAACAGTGCGACGGGGCTGGTTAAAATCACTTATATTGCTTTTCCTGTTGTCAGTGTGAGTCGGTGGCCTGCTGAGATCCTTCTTCCTGTGCCCTCAGTTCTGTGTTAACAGGAGAGAAGCAAGCAGTATTTTTTTGGATCTCTTGGTTTGGTTAAACACTCTGGCATGGATGGTATCCCTTTGCTCTGTCGTGCAGGCATTTAACAGTAAATTGTTCTTTCATTCCTCGCAGCAGTGCAGTCTGGAAACCTCCAACTGATTTGTTCTATTTTCCTGCCAGTGCACAATTTCAGTGGCAGTAAGGGAGCAGGTTCCTTTTTGTTTTGGGTAGAGAAATTTAAACTGCAAGACAGTTTCACAGCAATATGTTACATAATACTGCGCAAAGTGAAAAGTAATTAATGTGGAGGTGGAAAAGATACCCTTACTACTCAGTGCAAAGCTGGGTTGCCTTTCTGACAAAAATAGTTACCTCCTACCTCTTCATTTCCATGAGAGGCTCTCTCAGAATCCAAATGATAAGAAAAGAAAAAATTGTAAAATTGTCTCTAATCGTTATCAGAATCTGGCAATACAAGCAAAAGATTGAATCTGCATTATTCTGTCATCTCAGGTGCTTGATGTTTGGAAAGAGTGAGGAAATAAACAAGTGAGAAAATACCCAGTGCCCCCTCCTGAAGGCTGCAGAATTCTGCATTTTTCATCAGACCAGCCACATTCTCATCTCACACTGCACTGGAGAAAATTTGACATAGCCTTGTGAAACTAATGAATTTTTCCAGTATGGCTAAAATAGCAGTGTTAGGGTTTATGGAAAACATCAGTCTGTCTATCTGCAGTTACTATTGACTTACTGTTATTATTGCAGTGTAAAAGAGATTAAACTCTCCTAAAGATGTTCCCGGCCCAAGAAATTGCAGGACTGCTTAATTTTCTCTGTTATGCACTTTCTTAAGAGGCCTGTCATAAAGATTTGGTTTGAAGTAATCTCAGGTTATATGAGGGTATAACAACAAGAACAGAGTCTGGCTAAACCTCCTAACTGATGCTGATCTGACTTAGACAATGTATAATCATAGATTAAAAATACCCTGAGCTTGGTTACATCCTAAAAATACTCTTCAAAGTTCTTAGCAGCTGTTACTAGAAATAGTTTACTATTGCCTAGGCGGTACAGTAGAAGCTGAAAATATAAAAACTAGGATTCTTTTTTTCCTGTTAAATATTCATCATGAATACTCTGTGTTCAGATTAATATCTTTCAAGTCCTTGCTTTTTAGGCTGCTTAGAAGGACCAAAGTTTCAGGTGAAAGGAAATAGGGAATGTGGCATATAAAAAATACTGTTCATTTCTATTGGTCAGTGGTACATGTTTTTCTGGAATATTTTGCAGTTCCAGTTCCTTTGACTCAGACCAGAGAGTTCAGAAAAGAGGGGCTAAGATGATCTATACTGGAAACCCACGATGAAAGATTAAACCCCCTGGGATTATTGTCTGAGGCATCATTCTTCATCCTCTTTCTGTGTCATATCAGTTGCTAAAATTATAAATGGTATAGATGAGATAGATAAGAAACATCTATTTTTTTTTCCTCTTAAAAATATCAGGGTGCTCCGTTAAATACAAATCATAGGAAACCTGTAGAAGGGAAAATAAGAGTGCTCGGTTAGACTTTTAAAAAGAGACTTGCAACAGACTTCTGATAAAATCACTAAATCAATGAAACTCATGAAGAAATTGAGTCTCTCACAGTAATCCATCCAAATTCCTAGTTTTAGTGAAATTAGAAAACTATTGGTTCTGATGTCCTTTGTATAAGATGAGAGGTTGCTCACTATCTTAAGACCATTGTGAGACTGAGGAAGGTCAGGGAAGGTGCTGTACCTGTATGTGGTATTGCGCTGTTTGTTTTTTATCTTACAGGAGTTTGTCCTAGCACACAGATTTTTGATGCCTGCACCATGACCAGCCTTGGGCAGGGCACCTCAGCTTATAGGACTGTCCAAACCTGAGCTACATTTCTTTCTGAAATAAATACCAGTCCATATTTTCCTCCTGGAGAAATCAGCTTTCTTTGTGGAACCTTGAAAACTACGTAACTGTCTGCATCACCAGGAATGCTGTCCTAGGAGTTTGCTTTCCTGCAGAAACATTTTTGGTGTCCTATTAAAAATTAAAAGCATTATCATTAGACAATATTAACAACAGTGCAGTATTTTTTGGTCTGAAAAATTCTGTACATCCCTTGCTTTTGCCCTTAAAGTTAGAGGTTTTCCTTTTTATTTTAAGAACTTACTGCAAAAACCAGAAAGGCTATATATGTATGTATTTATATAGTATTTAAATTTATAAAACAGGATTTTTCTTCTCTTGTTGTTCCCCCAAGACCAAATTGGTATATATGGTTTGGAAATGTCACACAATTTTTGCCTTATAACACATCTTTTAAGATATCTTACACTTTTCACAGGTGTGCATTCTGAACACAAGTCCAGTTCACTGGTAGGCATCCTATAATCCTCTCATTTGCCAACCCTCTAAATTCACTAAAATAAACTACATTTTGTGGAAGTCTTGACAAAAAAAAATCCTGTATACTTTTACAGTATACTGTAAAAGCTGATGATGGCAAGCATGTTGATCACCTCTAGAACACATTGCTCAGTCAGTGGTTTTGAGGTATTCCAAAGTAATAGCAGCATTAATTTTGTTACCACCTTCCAAGTACATCCACCCTTAGCCTGTGGAAGAGATAATTGTGTTTGCAGAGCACAGACATGTCGTGGCTGTGTGCACAGGTGGGTGGACATGAACGTGGCATCCCTGGCATGAGGCCCCGACGGGCTGAACCTGCTGTGGCTGCTGTGTCCAGCCCTGCACAGGCAGAGGGGCTGGCAGAGGGATGGTCCAGAAGCTGCCCAGAAATGGGATGCACAGGGCACTTGCTGGAGGTCTGAAGTGTCTTGGCAGCTGGTGAATTCTTCAGTCCCCTCCTGTCTCTCATTTCTGTTTTGGTGCTGTGGAGAAAGTATGTTCTGAGCTACGTGAGCCCTCTAACTTGTATTGCCTGTGTTCTTTGAGTAGCATTTAAAAGTTTTCCATGTAGGATTTCTAAGCTTCCAAATGTCATGAAGATGAACTGTGAGCAGAGAAGAGGGAAACACAAAGTGTATTTCATTTACTTATATGTTCTTCTAGAGGTTAAATCTTTATGGAATTCTCTTGTGTGAAACAGTTTTGGAAACCTGCTTTAGCTACTGATCTGTACATATTATGTCTCTGTCAAATAATTGATGTTGCCAATACAAGAAGTGAAATGAACAGGCAACAATGTCAACAATGTTGACTTACTTTTGATTTTCAAAGTAATTTTAATTACTGCAATTTAATTTAATTAATATTATTATTCTTTTATTATTACCATTTATTACTATTTTTCTAAGGGCCTCAAATTACAGGCATGTAAAGTGAGCATACATTTTCCATAACCTGTTAATGACTTTTGTCTGATAGAAGGGAGAAGAGTGTTCTTTTCTGGACTATTTCTGATGCAGAACTATTTACATATTCTTTTCAATCCTCTTTCCTAAACATTGTCCAGCGTTCTGGTTGATTTCTGTGTTTGTTTATTTACTTATACATAAACTGTAAGTACAGTTAGCTTGCCATACTGTTCTAGCCCAGGGAGAGCTGCCTGTAGTAGCAGTAGCATCTTTACCAAAAGATGACTTCACTGCTAGCAAAATATTTGTGAGATTTAGGACACTTTGCAAATAATTATTGAAGTTTGCAGTGCACTCTGGGATTCATTGGAGTGGAAGAGTATAAACATTACATCTGCCATTTGCATCTGTTTTTTCTCGTGGCAGTCTGTTCCTCACTTTGCAGCAGAGTAGAAGCTTCGTGAGACCTGGGACCACGGTAGACACACCTCATTACAAGCAGCTGCAGTTGTTCTCTAAACTATGCAGTACATTAGGTAATCAATAATATCTTGTGTGTTCCTATTTTTAAAAATATCAAGATTCTTTTTGCTTAAACCATTGTGTTATATTTTATATTCAAATGAGTGTAAGAAGCTTACCTTCTTTATTTTTACAGCTGCATGCAAATGAATAGCATTTCCTTTAGTAGTTATAAAAGGGATTTGCAAAAGACAGGCTGTACAGAAGCTGCATGGTTAGGTGGTAGATGAGACCGACTTTAGGAAGGTATTTTATCTTTTGAAAGTGTTTTTTGTTTTAAACCTTGCATTGCTTATGCCCTCTTTATTTTATGCTTCTGAGTAATCATCAAAGTCATACATGAAAGAGGCCTAGACTTTTCTGGATTCTTTACAGTGTGGACTCCATATCCTATACAACTAAAGAGCCCATTTCCTTATTTAAAAGAGAGTAATCTTCATGCAGTATTTTTTAAAGAAGATTTTTTTCTTTTTTTTTAAAGAAGCAAATATTTTTCCATTTTGAAAGTTCAAAAGCCTGAGAGTTACAAAAATGATGTGTTTAGTAACTGTCTTTTTGTTTTGAAAGCTATAAAGTGTTACTGCCATTTAAAAATCAAACAGAAAAGAGTAGACATCTACATTTTGCTATACAATAAAAAGTGACAAAAGAAGCCAAGGTAAAACCTTACACTTTGTATAGGAGAAACAGGCAAATTGATGGGGTCAGCTAAGGAACAGAAAACCAGAAGGATTTAGGAGTATTCCCCTGCTCTTGGCTGTCTGGTTAAATTGGGCAGATATTCCTTATGAGGCTTTGTGTGTGTAGAGCCTAATGTTATTTTATCTTGTCTGGAAAATTCACCTGATGAGTGGAGATGTACAAGTTTAATGCCAAATTTATGAGACTTTACTTTCTGCTGTTACAGTTCCCTTGCTGTTGCCCCCCAGAGTTCCCAGGCTGCCTGTAACAGGGAGGAGGATTAGATGGATGTTAGCATCATTTTCTTCAACTCAGAACCACTGACTTGCCCTTGTTGATGACTCTGACTTCTCTCATTTTAAAAATGGTGTCTTTTAATCAGAAGAAAGGCAACTTGCTTTAATCCATTGCTACTGAAGCATGTAGCTGCCATCAAATGTGTGGCTCTGACGTGTATAATAATACAGCATGGGGCTGGGACAATATGGACAAACCTGTGTCTGTTTTCTCCAAAGACTTAGGGTATGTTTTGGGATTTAGCTTTTACTACTGAAAGCTAGTTTAAACAAATTTGGGTACTCTAGTAATTGGATTCTTCACTGACAGTGCTATATGAAGTTGTAAGGGAGTAGAGTGGCATTTTACAAATGAAAAAGATGGAGTACTAAAGTGTTTGGGTAAATACTCTCAAATTATTTTTCTGTCCGTGTGTGAGGATTTTATCTTGAGTGTTGATTTAACAGGAATGGAATGGTGAGGGTGGGTCTTTTCTGTTCATTAAAAAGGACTTTGAAAAATATTTGGCTAATTTTTTAGGGTATCTAGTAAATTCAAGTACTACAGTTTTTTTGGGTGCAAGTTTTAGGTAGAATTTGATTTTTGAGAGGTTACACACAGACAGTCTTTAATCAGATAAAGCAAGAGATTCAGTTATTTGCCTGGTAATTCTGTTTTCCATTTCTGTTGCCATCCCTGTCTTGTTCCTTTACCTTTACTGCATTGTCTCTTTTAAGCAGTATCAGGAACAGCCTCAGAAATGTGAGTATGGTGTTTTATTTGGTGAACTTTCTAGGCACACTTCTCATCCAATCCTGTAAAAAGATTCATTTACAGAAAAAGTAGTTTAAACCAAATACTTTAAAAAAGTATGGACTATGTATCTGGACCTGTCAGCCTTTTTGGTCTGAATGAATAATTCCTACTCAAGTGAAACTGTCTCTCAGAAATAGCCTAAGATGAATCTGTACCTGTGAGCAGCGTTCCTTATCAGCTTTACCTGAACACTTGCTGACTGCTGATAAGGTGAAAGGAGGAACACTATCACATGTATTTTCCTTAATGCAGATGAACCCCACCACCTCCTTTTTTTCCAGTGAAGGCAATAAGTACAAACAAATTTGACTTTGAAATTGGCAATAGCAGCAGTGCTTAGAAGAGCTTTTAGAGACTGAGACTTCTAGCAAATTACTGATGGGACAGAGTAGAAGAAAATAAAACTGTTTTCTCTTGAGGCCCCATCATGACAAATAGCATTTTACATTCCCCAGGCTTGCTTCTTTCCTTCCTTGTTTAGTCTTTTCAAGAGGAGAAAGTTATTGCCAAGTACTGGTGTACCAAAGCCAGTCAGTCTGGAGGCAGCACTTGTGACAAGTGTTTGCCTGCCCAGTGACAATGTAGAAACACACACTTAGGTACAGGAATAAACAGATGTGATAGGGAAAGGAAGAGAGAAAATTATTTCTATTACACCATTACACAGAATCTATTAGTTTGAGCTTTTTGTTTTTAGCTCTCATCAGGGAATTTCTGTGAGGAAGGAATATGAGAGATTCTTGGCCGGTCAATGATACTGACATTGGATATTTGTCAATGATGCATTTCAGTGTGGCAGTGAGCTCCTTGTGAAGGTGCTGGTTGATGCCATGTGAAATCAAGATTCTGACTGCACTGAAGTTCCTGAAAAAATTTCAGCGATCTGAGATCAAATTTTAGTGTTGTAGTTGTTATTTGTTTTCCTCATCCACATTTAACTGCTTGCTGTATTTTAGATGTATCAGTAAGTTATTTAATACAGATAACAGGGTGTAGTTACTTAATTATGGTACTTTCCACTTCTTGTCTTGTAAGTGTTGCAAGAAGTTGTATCCCATGTAATTAACAGCTTCTAGTCTTAAGTGTTACAGTTTGCTCATACAGTTACTGCATTCATCAGTTTGTTTCCTGTTGTTTTGTTACAATTTTACTGGTAGAAGTCATCCCACACAAGGCTGCCTTCCTTGAGCCCGTCTTCATTAGGCTGTGGACTTGCAAGTAGAATGCTCAGCAAAGTGGCAGGTTGCCTTTGTCCTCACATCTCTTCATCTCTGCTTTTCCTCCCTGGGATGTCTTCAGGTTTTTTTTTTTTTTTTTTGCCTTGAAGAGGATAGGGGTACCCACATGTTTCTGAAGTCAATATTGGACCTCTTTTCATTCTATTACAAAATACAGATGGACAGTACAACAAAGCTAAAAGGTTGTTCACAGTTAAAAATAATTACTTTAATCACAGGATGAAGTTCAAAGGCTTCAGACAATCTGCTGTGCTCTCAGGGTCTGGATTTACCCCCAAGCAACACTGCATTGTCAAGTCCAATCCAATAGGTCCTCTGAGTGTGAAACCCTTCCTGCTCATCAAAGTGGGAGTTCTGTGTATCAGGCCTTTGTGTCAGCCTACTTCATAGTGCACTAAAAGTTGTAGAGTTCTTTGAATTCTTTGGGACAGATGGTGCTATATGTATAACTCAGAGGACGGTGTGGATGGTTGGCACACATTCTGTAAGGCA
This sequence comes from Leptocoma aspasia, assembly GCA_013399835.1. Taxonomy (NCBI): domain Eukaryota; kingdom Metazoa; phylum Chordata; class Aves; order Passeriformes; family Nectariniidae; genus Leptocoma; species Leptocoma aspasia. The sequence continues at coordinate 289,715 of VXAX01004303.1, read as the reverse complement.
GCATGAAGTCTCGTCTATTTCTCCTTCATCTCCTGCACAAGTGTTACATAAGAACTTCCAGGAAACCTACAATTAAAGAAGGCAAAGCACTTTAAGTATTTATAGATTTTTGTCAGTCTTAGTGTTAGACCTAAGGCAAGTAGAAACAACCATTGTTTTCCAGTGCACATTCATTTTAACATTTTATCGTGGTGTGCCCAAGATTCCTCAAGAATTCTGACACAGGGGGGATTTGAGCTCTGACATCTTGGATGCCACTGCAGGCGTTCTGTTACCACCTCCTTCTTGCTCTTCCCTGCTTCACTCCTGCTGCCTTTCTGCTCATAGCTGTGTGCTGGTAAAGTTGGCACTTCCACAACAACACCCAGTGGCAATGCTAAAGAAAGGAGAACGAATCATGGTCAGCCCCTCCTGTCACACGCCCTCCTTGTGCTTATTGCAAACCTATAGTAACTGAAATAAGTGGCAACACAAGGACAAACTCACCTCGGTTTGTGCTGCTCCAGGTTTCACTGACAGTACAGTTCAGTCTCTGGAGTCCCAAAGGTTTACACTCATCTGATTTTCAAAGTAACTGGTGAAGCCTTCAGTTAACACACAGGCACTGGGCTGATGTTCCTTAGGAAGACAATGTCACACCAGCTGGATCAGTGGAATGCTGCTCAGTTCCTCCACTGCTCATCACTTTAGGTACATGAGCAATAAATACAGATTCTTGCCACATATAACAAATCTACTCCTCCAATTAGGCAAAAAGGTTGTCTGACTAATTCTGTTCTTTTAGTAATGCTGTAAGAGAGTAGAAGGTGACTTAAAAATCATGATCTTAGGGAAAATATGACATTTGAGAAAGTGGGGAATACTGCTTACAGCTTGTTGTGGAAAATATTAGGAAGATGCTTGGCAAGCAGCGTGAGTTTCTTCTCAGCTTGTTTTGCCTCCCATCTGTCTGTTTGACTTTGTTCCACTCTGCAAATGTAACTTCCTTGCATTGTCAACTCGTGAAAGGGTGTTTGAAGGAAATGGTTCATAAAAACTTCATTAAAGGTTTGGAGGGAAATGGCAAGAGCAGTAAATCTGTCAAAACAGGTTATTCCTGTCCACAAGTGAGGCAGCTGGCAACCCTGGTTATAAGGAAAACCCTCAGTGCTCAGCGACTGCTCCCAGATCCTTGTGCCTATTTCCAGCTCTGAAGACTTGAGTAGAATGCAGGGTGTTTTGGTTCATTGCTTTGAGCTCCTTCAGCAGTCTGTGTACATAGTCTGCACTGGAGGAGAAGCTGAGGGCTGTTGAGCAGCTCAGATCCCAGTTGGCAGCATCCACAGCATTCCCCTGCGACTGCCTTTGGAGCGGGGCCCGACAGATGTGTCATGTGCTTCTGCTGCTGTTTCTGATCTGAGGGAATGGGACCCTGTCATTCCTGACACGCTCTGTTCCTTGTCCCTCACTGACCTCCAGCCATAACTAACCTTACCAGGGGACTGGGGGTGGGGGAAAGGCTGCCCCTAGCTATTCCAAGGGGTGCTTTTCTGGAGTACACAAGGCTTTTGCTGCCAAATATTTGTGAGAAATACTACACTTTTCTGTAATGCTGTAATTGAAGATAGTACCTGGCTGTGCTATCCATTGTGCATCAGTATAGTCACCAATACAAAACCAGCTCTCTGGTAATGGGATTTAGGGAATAGTGAAGTGAGATGACAGAAGGATTTTAAATATGACAGATTTACCAGTTGTTGACTACTCCTATCGTTGGTCTGAGACCTTCTGGGTGAGTTAAATGTGCTCAGAATTTTTGTGGATGTTACAGCCCTGGAGAAGAAGATAAAATATATGAATGAAACAATGCAAGTAGTCCAGGCAATCCAGTGTCTCTGTATCACTTTTAGATATAACTAGGATATTTTTCCTTTATCCAAAACAGTGATTTTTACAGCCACAGTTACTTTGGTGTTAGAAGCAGGAATGTAACAGCCTTACATAAGAACATGGCTTAGTGTAATGACCAGGAAGATATTGTGGGAATATTTGTTTCTTTCCATTTGTTCTCCAGCCTCATAGTTTGACACAGTCTGATGGAGAAACATAGGAACAATTAATCCAAATTAAATAAAGAAGTGAATTCAGAGTTAAAGGGGCTCTGATTGATCTTAATTTATTCTTGTAATGAGCTAACTGAAATTGATAAAGGTCACTCTTACTTATGAATGAGAGTGTCCACGAAAGGCTTTGAAGTAGTTTCTGTAGTCTATTTCAGAAGTTAATTTGAATTAGTTTTCTGAAATGTCTGCAGGCAGAAAACCCATTACAGTCTGTGTGCAAAGACTGCCAGCATTCAAAAATAATTCTGCCTATCTACATCCTCAGTGCCACAGCAGGTAATTATTGTAAAGAGGGATCCACTGCAGTATCCCAGTGGGCAATGTCCCCAGTGTCCAAGTTTCTCCTCTGTGGGAAACCATTACCTCAAGCCTGAGCAGGGACTAAGCACTCATTCTAAATCTAATACATTTTGCCTACCTCCTACTCCCAGTGCAGTAATTTGCATTTGCTTTACCCTGGCTCTGATATTTGCCACCTTCACCCACAGCTGAGAGAGCAAGTCTTTAAAACACTTTTTCCAACACTTAAGCCAGAATTATTCTGTGGTTCAGCTGCTGGGTGAGACTAATGCCAGGTTCCCCAAGGAACAAATGCACCACCTGGCCAGTGTGCTCCAGCTGGCTGGCTCTGTGCCTCGAGGGCCTCCTCTGCTGCCAGATCTTGCCAGTTAGTCCTGGCGTGTAATTTTTTGTTGTTGCTGTTGTTCTTATTAGTGACTCAGCCAAGATTGTTTTAAAAAAGCTGTATCTCCCTTCTAAATTCAGGAAGGCTGTAAAAAAGGAGGAAAGGATGGGTGCATGGGAACTGCTCTGAGCTATTTGTTATGTTCGCTCTCTAAATTACAGCTTGAATATCAGTCTTATGTTGTGCCTGTGCCACTCTGCCACATGGAAAAATGGAGAATATTCTGACAGGCTCCTTTCTCTGCTGGTTGAAGAAGGATGTTTGAACATCTCTTCAAATTCGGGGCCCTGTCATAGAGTATTTCTAAAGGTTTGTTCTGGTCATGGGCACTAATTCGGCATCACAGGAGGTCTCTTTTATACTTGGAGGTGCCTGGAAAAGGCCTCTGCTTTTATGGCAGAGTTCTGAGGAATATGAAGAGGTGGTTTTTGATTTTAAGTGCATTGACTTCCCAAGAGTCTTAGTCCCTTGCTATTGAATCAATTGTTTCCACAACAGCACTGCCATGGATCTGAGATCTGAGACCTGCTGCAATGAGATGGTGCATCAGGGTCACAACTAAAGAGCTGCTCTCCGTTGTCAGAGGCACCACCAAGCCTCAGTGCTCTGATACCTTATGCCTTGCTTGTGAAGCCACAGCTACCCCAGGCTAGAGGCTGAGCCCTTGCAGAGCTCAGTGTGGATGCTGTCCAGGAGCTGTGAGCCGTTCCTGTGCCCGCACTCCCGGCTGTGCTGGCCAGCTGCCAGCAGCTGCCCTGTGCCAGCAGTGCCCCAGCCTGGCTCACGCCTCTGCCTTCCCAGAGTCCTCCTGGAGCATGGCAGGGCTTCTGGAGGTGGCTCTCATCCTGTTCTGAGGACACACAGATCTTCCCTCACGTGTTTGAAAGGCAGAGGCATTTGTCCCCAGTTCTGGAATAGATGCCACCGTCAGGGAACACAGTGCTCTGTTCCAGCCCCAGTGGGGCAACCAAGGACACAACCTGGAGGTCACTTGGACAGGCAACAATGCAAGTTTGTTTGTCAGTCTGTGTGTGTTTGTCTGCAGAGACCTTACTGCTCCGGTGGGTAATGGGACTTACACAAGAAGTTTAAGTGAGAATTCAATTAAGGAAAGATTTGGAGCCATCCTCCCCCCAAGTGGATTTTTCCTTAAATAGAACTTCTTTATTCTGAGCTGCAAATAGGAGTTTCTCTGCAGGCAGCTCTGAAATATGCATTTCTGCTTCTGTATTATTTAGTTCTAGGACAGGACTGTTAATTACCTCTCCAAGGCACTGGAGCTATTTAAAATATTTCCAAGGTATTCCCAACTTGTCTCCTGTCAGCTTGCCTTACGGTAGTTTTATTCATAATGTGTATTTAAATTTATGAGAAGATGCCTTCACATTTGGGTGTGTGTGTTTGTGTTGGAAAGGAGCATGTGCTCTGGTATGGCAGAATTGAGTAGGAAGCAGTGCCTTCTAGAGAGTCAGGATTTATCATCTGCTTTAATTGCATTATATGCTAGAAGTTTTTTATTTTTTAAGCCACTTCAATGGGACAGAAACACTTAGGCTATTTTTTCTCCTGATTTTGATGTATCTTAACCCAAAAGTAACATCATTTGCACAGAAGAGCAGTGTTTTTAATTTCTGACAGTGTAAAATGCATATTGGGCTGGAGATACTGCTGATTATTTCCAGGATTAGATTTTTGGTTTTCTTATGTGGTTATAATTGAAGAACAATAAGAATGACTTCTGTGATGACCCAGCTCATTTGTTTAGTTTGGAAGGTACTTGGACTCAAATTTTCTAAATGCGACTTTTTGGAAAATGGGAATTTCATTCTAGAATTCCAGGAATTTCTGCTTTTCAAATTAATTTACGATCACAGTGAAGAGTATGTCTATGTTTGCTGAGACAGATGACTAGAAAAGGGGGGGTGGGCAGAGGGGATTTGGTATGGCCAAATCAGAGGGAGATTTTTAAAGACAGTTCTGTAACATATTCTGGTTCCTCTTGGAATAAGTTATGGGTGGCCTAGAGGTGAGGAAAAGAAAGTCTCATATCTTTGATACAAAATGACCTGTTTTAAATGTGTAGTCTAAGACAATATACCATTTAAGGGTTTTGGTTTCTGTAGGGTTTTTTTCCATCGGTGGATAACAACATAGTTCCTTATTATTTAATATTTTAGATTGATGAAAGAATAATACTAATCATAAATTTAGTCCAGACACCACCAGGATAATTTTCTTGCCAGGGTTCAAGTTTAAAAATAACATTTGATCTGAAGCTGAAAATAATTCTGAGCTGGAAAAATTAGTGACACTGTAATAAATTTATCTGGAAACTGAGCTTCCGAGGATATGTGATCCATGTAAAGGTGTCTACATAAAAAGCACAGTTACTCAGAGTGGAACAAAGGGTTTATATTTCCATTGCAGGTGTCTTTAAGGAATGTGTTATTCAGCCTTTCCCATTGCTGATGGCAGACAGGTACACCAGGTGGAATTTGTTTTGAACTGCTTTCATTGGCAGCACAGCTGACCTTGGTGCAGCTTCTGATCCCTTTAGTGCACATAAACAGCCTGCTAAAAGGCCAGCTATTTATTGGGTGGGGTTTTTTTCACTTTCAATTTGTCATGGAGTGAATATGAAACTCATGATAAAAATTAGTAGAATTGGTGTGTGGGTGTCACCAGTGTGCATAAACTGCTGGCTAAATGCTCAGTTAAATGCCATCTTAATTTCACTTGCTTGTATTAATTTTTGCTCTTAAAATTGTTCCAAGGGTTCTCAGAGGCTGAAGGCTAAAATTGCTTTCTGATTCATCTGGGATGGATTGCTGACTGTAACAGCCCATTCTTTAAATGGAAGAAACAGACCACATCTTAGCTGCTTCTGTTCTTTGCAGGAGAGCAGATTAATTAATAGCAGGAGAACTAGGTGTTAAAAGGCCTTGCTGGTATCCCTTCTGTGAATATAACAGGAAAAAGATGGACAGAAGGAGTAAGTTATTGTAGTAATACAGGGGATAGGGAGGAATTCTCAGCTGGTGACACAAATGTTGATTGTTTCCATTTCTGTCTGGACTTCGGTGCAGGGGTGCAGCTTTGAGAAGTATGCCCACTGTTCTCCCAGCCACTGCACAAAGAAATTAGTTTCACATAGCAAATTGTAGCCAGACTGGGGCTTATGGGCCCAATGAGTGGACTAAATAGTTTGTGGAAAACTGGCTAGACCTTCAGGCTTGAAATATCAGTGTCCAGCTAAGAGCCTGAGCCAAGCAGTGTACCTCAGGGCTTGATGCTGGAGCTGCTGTCCAACATCTTCATCAGTGACCTCCGTGGTGGGGCAGAATGTCCCCTCAGCACGTTCACATGTGACATCAGGTTGGGAGAAACAGCCAGGGAACTGCAGGGAGAACAGGGCTGCCATTCAGAGGGACTTCAGCATTCTGGAAGAACGGGCCAGCAAGGATTGTGTGATGGCAAAGACAGTGGCAGTCTTGCACATTGGGTGGGGTTGCCATTCTGGGAGCAGCTGCCCAGGTGGCATCTCTGCAGAAAAAGACTGGCAGGTCCTGAGGGGCAGGAACGTGAGTCAGCAGTGTGTCCTGGTGGCACTGAAAGCTTGCTGCAGAGTAGATTAAGATTTACAAGATTTGGCAGAACATAGCTAGCAGATAGGGGAAGTGATTGCTCCTCTATGTTCAGCGCTGAGGGCTTCCTCTGGAATTGTTTCCAATTTTTTTTTTCCAGTTTTACACTCATGCTCCTGTGCAAAAAAGATGCTGACAAATGAGCAACTGCAGCAGAGTGCTGATTAGGGATCTGGAGCTTGGGTCCTACATGGAAAAGCTGAAGGCACTGGCTTTGTGTGGGCCTGGGGGAGAGAATGCTAAGGGCAGGTGCAACTGATGGTTTCAACTACCTGAGTGGATCCATGTTTTCTGTATAAACCCCTTCCCACACTCTCCTTGGTGCATAGTGGAAGGATGGAAAACAGCATTCACAAAGTGCACCAAGAGAAATTCCAGCTAAATAGAAGAAATCTTTTTTCACGATGCATGTGTCCAAACCCTTGATAAGATTACCCAGAAAAGTTGTGCAGTCTCTGGAGATTTTCAGACATTGATGGAAAAAGGCCCTGAGCAACTTGGTCAGGTTTTGGACCTAGCCCCGCTTTGGGCAGAAGCTTGAGCTAGAGACTTCCAGAGGTCCCTTCCAGCTGGATTTGCTCTGTGATTCTCTTTTAAGCTCTGGGAATCTGATGGCAGTAGACTGCTGAATGTAGGGACTCCTGCCCTTCAGCAATTCAACCTGCACACTGTGATCTACACTCAGTAGGCACAGGCTGTAATTTTTTTAGGTTGAAATCTTATCATCCTCACTCATATCTTAAGTGACAGTGGGCTGCCTGTGAAAGCAAGCACTAGCCATGAGGTAGTTTCTGCATTCACGTAAGCAATGATCTCCTCCTCCATCCCCCAAGCATCGCTCTTACTCATCAGGCTCTTCCTTTTAAACTCTGTCCTCCTTGTGGTGAATGACCTGACAAATGAGTGATGGTCCATGGGAATTTCAGTATTTTTGGTCTCTTGTCCTGTGTGTAAGTCCTTGGCAGATTTCTGCTTGCTGTACCAGAAAATTTGGGCAGAATGGGATAAGGAGTTGCACTCAGATGAGCTCTCTGTGCTCTGAGTGTGTGGTTTATAATGCATGGGGCAGTGAGGAACAGGAGTAGCAATGTGGAACTGCCACTTAGTTATGGCAGGTAACAGCAGACATGGTTCTCATTTTCTGCCCTTTGAAACACAGGTGATAAATAAATAAATAGAACCACTGATTCTGTGAGGTGTCCCTTGTGTGTTTTAACTAGAAGCAACTGCCATTACCTTACTTCTAAAGAAAACATGCAGGTATAAAAGCATGTGAATGTGAATTAAAAGAAGAATAAATCTTCCTTTCTTCTGCCTTAACAACCTCTATCAATTTTAATCCTGCTATCAATTTTAATCCTGCATATTTCTGACTGTTTAACTTCCTTTACTGCTTATTTGTTAAATAACTGAGTGCAGATGCTCCTGAGGTCTGTTACATTAACACTTTCAGTTTTCTCAGCTTACCCTAGCAAAATAAGGAAAACAACCAAAACAAACAAACAATAGCACCTCCCAACATTATTTACTCAAATTCACTACTTGTTAACATCCTGATATTTCCATTGAGTCTATTAATGAGACATGTTAAATTTATGGTTGTAAAAAACTCCTTTTATTTAGGTTTCTGTATCACCTTGCTTTAATCCCAGTGATAAGAAATAAATTCCTTAGTCTCGTGTCACATCTCATATGTAGAAATACCAGCGGTGATAAAAATTTAATGAAAGACTTTTTAATATAATCCAACAGGCTGAGATAAAAATTGCCTTGCAGCAAAGAAAAAAAAGATATAAAGCATCATTTGAATTCTTCCAATATTCTTATCTATCAATGGTGCTTAATACTTAAAGCAAATGTAGGACTATAAAAACCTGTAACTGCTTGAGATATTTCCCTTCTAGCAGATTTTTGATCATTGGTCTTTAGATATATTTGTGATTTATCTAAGAAATTCTAAGTTATTGAAGAAACAACTTCTTTTTTTGTTGGGCTACACTGTTCATTTGTTTTCATTTTTAATATTCCCATCAGGTACATCTGCACTTAAACCAAACAAAAACTGTCTTGTGGATTCTAGAAATGGGTTGACATTCAGTTTTACCTAGAAAGAGACCTTTGTGTGCTTGGGGACTAAGAAGCAGGATTTTTGTCCTACAGGTGGAGTTTACTGGGGTGTGAATGACAGAGGAGAATGCTGATGCCTTGTTTGATGACAGGATGATGCTGGGTAGGTCTCTAAACAGGGATGTGTTGCTTCAGTTCAGTCAAAGAGAAATGTACATCAAAAAGCATATGATACTTATGAAGGGAGAAAAAAGGGCCATTTTCAATAATGGATGAAGTGGTGACAAGAGAAGTTTATGAACTTCCCATAAATAAATTTAGTATAGGAGCTAAAAGGAAGTTAATCCCTACACCAGCTTTCCCATGGAACTTGTAAACATTACATAGAATCATGGAGTCATTTAGGTTGGAAAGGACATTTAAGATCATCATGTTCAACTGTTAACCCAGCACTGCCACATCCATCACTAAACCATGTCCCCAAGTGCCACATCTACAGATCTGTTAAATACCTCCTGGGTCAGTGACTCCACCCTTCCCAGAGAGCCCTTTCCAGTGCTTGACAACCCTGTCAATGGGGAACATTTCCCTGACATCCAGTTGAAACCTTCCCTGGCACAACTTGAGGCCATTTCCTCTTGTCCTGTTGTCTGTTACTTGGGAGAAGAGTCCATTTCCCACTATCACTATATAACCATATAAAGTCCAGTTCCCTGTATCACTATACAATTTCTCACAGAACCTGATCAAGTTGAGCTGGAACTCGATCAGGTTCTGTAGGGAACTGTGGGGTGTTACAGCCTGTGATTGCTGGCAGCTGGATGTGATACACTGGGAAGTTGCATCCACTCCTTCCCTCTGGGTATGATACTTTTCCCCTCAGCCCCACACCTCAATTTCTTATACAAAGAAACAGTGAACTCTTCACTTCAGAGGTTACATTAGCATTCTCTTTTCATTCTTGCGAAGGATGTACTGTCACCGAGACACTGTTAAATTAAACAAACTTCCATTTTAAAGACTCCCACCATGGCATGTGGGAGGCTGACTGCTGAGGATGGGCACAGCCTCGGGAACCCCTAACTGAGTATGGCTCCTGTCCTGGTGTATCATGTCACAGCCCGAGGAGCTCCTGAGCTGACAGCCGTGTGTGATGTGTTGTACTGAAATTCCTGACACAGATAATGCCGCTTTTGTTGAGGCTGAAGAAGAACATTTGCAATATTGATTTTGCCTATTGCTGTTTATGCTGTAGGCGAGAAAGGTCTACATTTTCATGCAGGATTTACAGAGAAAATTTGGTTTACTTCCCTGTTTTTCTGCATCTGTTTGCAGAGCATAAACAGAACCCCGCCTCACTGAACAACATTCAGGGTATAAGAAAAGTTTTCACTGACATTAAAGAAACCAGTAGAGGCACATTTTAAACCATCTTGTTTTTCAAAACTGTGCTGTTGTGCTTGTAGTGGTGTAGACTGAAAATAGTCTTCAGCATTTCTGGTCTGGTTTAACTTGCTGTAGCAAACATTCACTTGTTCAAAATACCTGTGGGAGCATCAGTAAGCTTTTTTTCATGGGCGGTGCTTACAGACCTAGGCTTTTTTTTGATGTAATAAAGACCAATTTTTTGTTGGCTGACAATCATTACAGCTATTACTCATTGGGAATGAATTCCTCAGCCAGTCCTTTCATTTAGGTCTTAGCTGACTTCTTGAAAGGTTGAATCCTCCTTGGAAAAAAATTAAGGATGCATTATTAAGGATTTATTCTGCCACTGACAGACTCTGGAGATTTTTCTTTTCCAGGAGAATTGTTTGGCAAGTGCACACAGTCGCAACTAACTTGTATCAAAATTAGGAGCATTGAAAAAAATCTGCAGTGAACTTCTTAAAAGCAATTAATGAAACAACAAATCATTATTTCAGTCCTGTAGTAAATAATTTAGTAACTCCCTGAAGCTGAAGGAAAAGAGATGGCAGAAAATTAGGATTCAGATTGTCAGGTGATGTAAACTGATCTCTCCACTAACCTAATCTCTTTCAAAAAGAAAGTATTTTTTTTTTAGTATCAGGAAGCAAAATCAACCATAACTAGCAGAGGATCTGGCCCAAAGTTATTTATTGTAAGGATCTGTTAAATACCAGCCTCTGATGTATTAAAAGTACTTGTTTAGGCTTAGCACACTTTCCTTCTGAAAGAAAAACCATTTGCTTAACCAACAAGATGCCAATAAAAAATAGAATTACAGAAAAGTTAATTAATGAGATAATTCTAATACATCCTGTTTTGTTTCTTGGCAACAGAAAGCGTGTGACAGTCAATTGTCTGCCAAATATTTTATCTTCATGTTATCCATTTGTGATCCGTTGCCTGGCGCCTGCATTAAAGCCAAGTCAGGGGAAAGCAATCAGTGTCAGCAAGTTTCCAAGCTACCTTGGATCATGGAAAAGCAGAGCGAGGTTGCATGTTCTTGTGCCTCTACAAACACTTAGCTTAGCTTAGAGGAAGGCAAATTGTTGAGCAAATCTTGAAATGAAGTGTAATGGGAGGCTGCCATTTTAGTCTAGAAACAGTTTAAAGCTCAGCTATCCCAACTGGAATATCTGTATTTCTAACGAGCGTAGATTGAAATCCCAGCAGAATTGACTCAGTCTCCTTCCTTCCTGCGTGGACATGTTGGGGAGTGTGCAATTTACCCCTTCTCTTTGCCTTCTGATAATGACTGTGAGGACAAAGATGCCTGGGCTTTTTCATCAGGGCTGTCGCTGCCTCGATGTGTGACCTCGGAAAATAACTTGGCGTCTGCATGGGTGGAATTTTTAAAACGAGCTGCCTAAAATTAGGCATCTAAAAATAAACAGCTTGTATTCATGCAGATGTGAAGCCTTGTTTCAGATTATTTTCCTGGAAAAAATGAGCTGCTATGTTTTTTTACCTGTAAGACTGAGTGGTGTTGAGGGACATGATAAAATATTGTAGAATCTTTGTGCAGAAGTATGTAGACAATTTTTTTCTTCTTTTTTTCCTGTGGATATAAGTATTTTGGCCTCAACCTAATCAAATCAAAACAAAAGCTCTTTTGGAAGCATTTCTTCATACAGCACTGGAATACAGGATGGAGCTCACTGCTACAGAGAATAGATTAATAAAAAGCAGGGACATATTTAAAAAGGAATTAGAAAAAAAATGTGGAAAATAGGTGCATTAGTAGCTGTTAAACACTGACCTGGAGGTAGTCTAAAGCTAAATCAGCATTTTGCTGCAATGTGAGAGAGAATCTAGAAGGATCTCTGAGTACTTGCCCTGGTTGTAAAGCTTTTTCCCTTAAGCACTTCCTGTTGCAGGTTTTAGATCTTTGTTTATGCCTTAACTAATTAAAATACTGTAAAAGTTAATTAATGTTTTTAGAACATTGTGACCATCAAATGAAATGGATATGCAAGAATTTCAAATGATGTCTGAAGCGGGAGGGAGGGTCTTTATCTAACTACAGAGATTCAGTGTTGTGCCGTTGGCCCAAATCTCTCTCATAATGCATTTATCTACAGGCTGCTGCACTGGATTCTAGAGATGTCTGGTATGAGTAGCTCTGGGTTAATATAAGCCTTCTTTTGAAACCATGTGACAGTTTACAAAATGCTCTGGGATACCCTAGGATGAAAGGTACATAAATGCATGTAAATGCTATAATTAGGATGCAATTAGAAACACACAAGAAAGGAGTGTTTGCTTGGCTACACTTTATATGTCTATAAACTTTCATTTTTCTGGAGCACAGGAGACATGGCATAATGCTTTTTCTAAGCAGTTATACTTGAAAATAATTGCTGTGTGCCAGCTCTGAGGAAGTTATTGTAAATTTGTTTCTGCTGCAAGGCAGAGGCAATGACACTGATGTAATAATTTCAAAGAACTGGGCAAAAACTCTGGAGGAATCACCCCTGGAAACTGTAAATGAAAAGAATTACCAGCAATCAGGAGTGTCAGCCTGTATTGGAAGGTGAAGAAAATTGTTTGCTGAAATAGTGAGGAAGAGTCTGCTTGTAATTTTCCTCCTGTGATGTGTTGGTTGTGGCACTGTCACTTATGAACAAGCTCTGGTGAAAAGGCTGTGTCACCCACAGGGATTGTGTCGGGCATTTTCCATTACATGGGACTTGAAGTGAGAACATGTAAAAAGATAAACTATGAGGGAACAGGGTAAGTTCATTCCCTTTGGTAAGAGCTTATTGTTATCCTGTAAAGGTTTTTTTTCTTTCTGGAGTTTGTTGTTGTTTTTTTTTTTTTTAATAAATAATTTTATTTAAACAGGAGGTATGATGTCCAGATCTTTGGTTTGGGATTCACGAGACCTCAATTCAGTTTCTAAGCTGGGCACAGAGATTTATTGTCCTGGAAAGATCACTCAGTTTGCCCAGTGTTTTCCTCATCTGTAGCATGGAAAGAATATCTCACTAGAGATCAAATCTTCCAGGGAGCAGGCTAAGCTAAGATGGTCCAATGTTATCTAGGAAGAAATTATTTTGAAACTTGAAGGAAAAACTGTGATGCCTAGCCTGTCTCCCACTGAATGCCATGGGAGTGTGCTGATTCATGGATCTGTGGTTTTCTGAAGTAGCTGATAACATTCTTGATTAGTAGATTTTCTGATAGTAGGTAGTTTATGAATGTGGTAGCTTCTGTTTGGGTTATATGAAGACTGCAGGGAGAAAAAAGGGCGATGAAAAAAGGAAAATTGTACAAATGAGCTTTTAAATTCAAGAAATGTCAGTCAGATTGTTGATTTGTGTGATGGAGTGTGGAGAATGCTGTTGACTTTTTGTCTTTCTGGCAACAGTGTAGTTCTGTGTATCCCTTGCAGCACAGGGATTGATTATTTCAGTCACTTTGTAGGAATTACAATAAGCCTGAGAACTGTGTAGGATGGAATAAGCTAAATCCGATGAAATTGCTGGAGAAATAACAGCCAGAAAGTCTCAGCTGAGCTTTAATAGCCAACAAAAACATCTCTCTGCTGAGCATGATAGACTGCAGTATTTCCAAGTCTTGTCACTTGGCAAGATTTACATGGCTTTTTTTTTCATGAGAACAACATACAGTGTTTATGGCAGCACACTGGCAGATTTCAAATACTCTGAAATTCCTGGAGGACTGGACCTTCAGCTTTAGGAAACAGAAGGTCCTGGGGTGGGACTCAGAACTTGTACAATGAGAAGTGGTCATGGTGTGCAAAGCTACCAGGTAGGATTGGTTAACTGAACATAAATGAAAGTGAAAATGTAATAATATGTATTAGAGAGATGATGTTTTGTATATAAATAGCCATATAGATGACTTATATTTATACCTGTCTTGAATATTATGTTTAATGTTGTAGGTACTAATAATACTCAGCTACTGAGAACGTGATGACTTGTACAAAATGGAAATGTGTATTGAATCATTCTCATCTTCCTTCTTCACCTCTTCACCTAAACAAAAAATATATAAATGTGGTTAACAGAAGAAACCACACTGGTGAGCTTGAGGGATTTGTCTCCTAATGAGTATAGAACTTATTTCTGAGCCCATGGAGCTCCTTTTCATCATTTTACCTGTGACAGAAACACAACACGCAGCTGTATCTAGGAGTGGAGTAAATAAAATAAATAAATTCTAGTGGTCAACACTTCTGGGAATATAGTGGTTTAATTTTTTGTCTGTAGAACAAGAATAATTGTATCTGCTTACCACGTCAGAGGATTAGTAATGGTAATTAAAGTGTGGAGTGCTTTGGTTATTAAAAAGAAAAATGGAGATGAAAAGAAAGCAGTGTTTCTGATGAGCTATTCATTTTCAGTCAAGCATGTTAAAGTCCAAATGGAGTAAACACCCTATCCTGCTCTCCACTTTATTTGGCAGCAAATAAAATTTATAAAACCACAGGAGAACAATGTCAGGCTGAGAATAAAGGTAGAGAGACCAGGTTCTGTGCCTGTGTTTATGTTTGTCTGTGCATCTGAATGACTGTATTTTTAACAAGTTGGCTGAGAAGATGACAATTCATTGTGGGAAAAATGAAGTCAGGAGTCCAGGAAATTCAGGATTTAGTGTTTGAAGGAGGAGAAAATTTGGTCATATTTAGCAGTATTCAACCAAGAAGACAAAAGTTTTTATATGTTTCTGGCATCTTTTCATTCATGTTTAGAGAAGTGGTAATTTTTTGTCATCTGAAGTGAAATCTCAGTGATAAAATGGGATTCTTTTTTCAGCAGCATCTCTCAGTCCATCATAATGTACAGAGGAGAGTAAGTGTGTTCTAGAGAGGGTTTCAGGTTGCAAGTTGTCAGTTCCTGCACCTTGTGCTTGGCTGCTTTTCAGTCAAATTTCCTAGGATAAGGGTTAAACAATTTCTCTTTCAGTCTTCCCTCTCTCCTCCTTCCAGGGGAGCAGAACTTACAGGTACTAACTGTTAGCAGGGGTACAGGAGAGAAAGTGAAAAGAGAGAATGTGCAGCTCAGGAGGTGTGAGCAGAAATTCAGAAAGAATCTGAAGCAGTTAAAGAAGACAGCTTAAGGGTTCTGTGGATGATTTAATGGACATGGAAAGGAACTGGGAAAGCAGACAAATGGAAAGGAACTGGAAGTAATTCTGGGAATGGTATTGCCAAGAGGATGTTACAAGGAGGCAGGGCAAACCCGATGGGTGTTGAGGATGTTGGACGCAAATCAATCAGAACAAGAAGATTCATTAATTCAGCTGCTCAAGGAACAGTTTGTCTCTGGGTATGTGCAACTGCCTAGAAGGAAATGCCTGGAAGTCTGCACTTACAGTCAGCCTAATTGCCTCTGTTGGGAGGGGTGTTGTGGGAACAGAGGGAAGATGCCCAGGACTTCAGTTTACCCCGTTCTAAGTGTGTGTGAAAATGGGTAACAGTGTTTCGTTCACAGTTTCTCCTTTGTTTAGGTGCAGTATAGCCAACAGCAGCAGTGGAGTGGAGATGAGATGCAGAGTAAAATAGATAGAAAACAGTCTCAGGGCAAAATCAACTCTGGTTGCAGTCGACCGTTAAGGCTGCTGGTTAGGATCCTTTTGTATGAAAAATAAACTTATCAATAATATCAGCTGATTTGAGATGGTCAGAACACTAAGGCATGTCATTGTTTGAAAGACAGCATACCAAGGTCTCGATTAGTAATGGAATAATATCTGGAGGAAAATACTCACTCTTCCTTTAAACTGTTTGGGAACACAGACACACCTATTCTGCTTGGGCCACTCCCTTTCATACTGTTCAACCCAGGAAATAGGAGTGGAGCCACAGAGAGAGCCACCTCTGAAGGCTCTCACTTGTTCCTCCAGCTTGCCACCCATCCTCTGTGGGGCTGTAGCTTCTGAGGTGCAGGAGCAATACTGCCTGAGAGCACAGATGGAACTAGAAATACCCCAGAGCTCCGCAAACGGCAAAGGTTTGTCCTGGACTATTGCTCTGCTATTTAAATCTCTGATGATAAATGACAGGTTAAGCCATCCACAGGACATAGGTTCTTGGATTTGCAGAGGGAAATCAGGCTGAGGAACTTCTGTTGGACTAAAATTGAGATCATTCTGATAAGAAAAGTGGTTTCTTTATTTCAGTTTGTTTTTCTTTACTGATTTAAGAGTTAAACACCTCCCCAGCCTGGTGTGTTTTATGAACAGTGGACTTTGTTACTTGGCTGAACAGTGTGTGCATGTACCCATGTGTTGCTCCTCTGGAATGGATATCTGGGCATAGGGAGCAGAGCACAACTCAGTGGAACTAAACAGGCTTTTTATCCAGCTCTGACTCCCTGTGTATTTTTGTAAGAGATAATTCACTGCTGTCTTTTGAAGTTTCCCATCTAGCTAAGGATGATGACAGCATACTGTTGCTGTGGGGTGAGTTCTGCAAAAAAAGGTTTTAGAGTTCTGTAGTGGCAGGTGGCATAAGAATTCAGAGTATTGCTAATTGATGCTTGGAAAGAGAAGCTGATAACCTGTCAGAATTAGGGTGCTTTAGAGGGCAGATTTCTTTGGTGTTTAACCTCAGGAAGCCTTGTGCAATCTGTGTGTTACAGACTGAGCACACCTACAAGTTCTTTGTCTGTCCTGCAGCCACCTGTCACTGCTGCTGTCCCTGCACAGCAGACAGGAGGAGTGGCTGTTCAGTGCCTTGTTGTAAGAACATATTCTAAGTTTTTCTGTGTGCAAGCTTACAGAAAAATCTTCTTATGGGAAAGCATTTTTTACTGTCTTTTACTTTGTAAAAGTTTCTATAAACAAAATCTTTGATGTGTGTTTTAAAAACATTTAGATTTCTCTACCTATCTCCTAATAATAAAAGACAGAAGTTTTCTTCCTTTCAACCTATGAAGTAAAAAGTTGTTATCTCTGATTGTGTAAGCTATTCTAGAATTCCTTAGATGGAGCTGGAAGCAAGAGCTTCAGATGCTCCAGGCTGAGCAGATAATAACCCAAATCCTTGTATTATAGAGTCATGTTAATAAATCATATTTAACCTTCTAATATTATTGTCAAGAGTCCTCTGTCAATGCACAAACCACAGCAATAGTGCCTGTTGCTGGTGTGTGGTGCCTTTCCCTGGTTCAGGTGTGACTGTGCAGCACAGGGTGCCAATGTGCAGCAACCTGCAACGAGGTGAGACTCGAGGCACTTTGCTCCTACACACCTAAAGCACATTCAGCACAGTTTTGGTGGTGAGTGATACAGAGTGAATGCTCTTTGCATCCAAGAGGCATGCAACTCTTAGTTTGCTTAGTAAACATTCCTCTTTTTTAATACCACAGTCTTAGATAAAGGTGGGGGAAGAGGCATAAGTACAAAAAGGTATATTTAGCTTTCTTGGTAACTCAAGTGTGGGTAGTTGCTTTCTCTGTTGTTCTTGGACAGATAAATAAACCCTTGGGGTGCCCATTTGATTTCAGGGGTTAGAGGTGGAAGAAGTAAAGTCCTGTTTTCTTCTTTGCATTATCTAATCCAGTATTTGTCTCTTAAAAACAGATATCATCTACCTCTGTGGGTCTGGAGATTAAAAAAGGTACAGGTAGACATAATGAAGAATTGTGTACACCTCTCTATGAAAAGTGTCACTTTACCTGAAAAAAAACCCCAACAAAATGACAGAAAAATACAACTCAGGTTTTATACTGACTGTAACAATGAAAAAATTAGGGTCTTTTCCATTACTAGTTAGTCTTTGTAGGCCAAACACCTAACCTAATGCTGATTTAGATACAGCAGTTTTATTTCTGTTCTTTCTCTCAATTTGGACTAAATTAGGTGTGCAAAATTCCTTTTTCCTTCCTCATTTCTTTCCTAATTTGTTTTTAAAATGCTATTTTAAATTTATTTTTTAATATAAATTAGTCTCCACAGTGTGGAATGCAATTTGGTTAGAATCAGCTGTTTCTGTATGTTCATAGATGTGGCACTTGGGGACATGGTTAGTGCTGAGTTAACAGTTGGACTCCATGATCCTGGAGGTCCTTTCCACTCTAAATAATTCTATGTTCCTTTGATTCTATGATAGTGCTGTGATGTGGGAAACACCACATCATTATGTGAATTTAATCAAA
This sequence comes from Leptocoma aspasia, assembly GCA_013399835.1. NCBI lineage: Eukaryota > Metazoa > Chordata > Aves > Passeriformes > Nectariniidae > Leptocoma > Leptocoma aspasia. The sequence continues at coordinate 271,621 of VXAX01004303.1, read as the reverse complement.
TGAATATGTGATCCCCTGGTCCTGTGGGGATCATTATAGTGAGGTTAGGCTGAATCTCTGGTTCTCTCTTCCTGACCAGATACCCTGAGAACTGAGAAAACCTTGCTTGTACCTCTGCCTGCTTTGGTTGGTGCTGGTGATCTCCCAGGTGGGGATGGAAATCTCTTTTCTCTGCTGGGTCCTAGCAGATAAACTCATGATTGCTACACTGAGAAAGCGCAGGGGAGACAACTGATCCTTCTCCCTGCTGCTCTGTAGGTGTTTGCACTTTCTCTTCCCTAGTGTTAGGAGGGGAGTCAAGCTGTCTTGAAATCTAATATATAGAGAGGTAATTGCTTGTCATTTCATTGAAGTCCATAATGAAAATGGGTTGTTTAGTTTTACTTCCATTTTTAAGCAGTTTCACAAGCTGCCTTTTCTCATTCTAGAAAAATGATCCCCTAGTTCTCTTTGTCAGCTGTCTGTTTCGAGGTGAAAGGCTTGACCTCATTCTGATGATAACCCAGTAAGCAGCAGGAGAACTGGAATTTTTTATTTGTTCAGAATCAATTAATTGACTCCAGGAACAGTAATGTGACGATCTGGATTTCAGAGAAAGCATAAATGTTGGGGGGAAAACTCAATAACAATCAGAAAACCACTACAAAATGGTGCATTATCTTCTAATTCATTCATAGTTAAAAAGGAAATGACTGGGAGCTGCCAACTAGTTTCAGTCTGAAAATATGCACAACATATGTTTATAACATAAGGTTTTCTACTGATAAATGCTGTTGTGATCAGCACCTGTTTTAACTGATTCATCTGAAAATTTTGCTTAGTGCTGCTTAAAGAAGTTCATCAATCAGTTTTTATTCACACAACCTGACAGGTTGGCTGGCTTGCCTTCTTTCTATAATTATTTTTGTTATTGCTTAGCTCTTCTTAATTGCAGAACTATTTCTCAATCAAACCAAGGCAAAACTCTGCCTAAAAAAATTGAAGATGCCTAGAGAGTGTTAATACCAGAAGGGATTTGGAAGCTGAACTGCATGGAAAAAGGATTTTTTTTTTTTTTGGTCATTGATTTGTGTCGGTGGTAAATCTGTGTATGAAACAAATACCACAGTGGTAACATCAACACAAATAAAAGGAAACTTAAGTTTTGCTCTAGGCTGAGGGAGTGTTTACACTTTAAAAACCCGAACCAACCCCTCTACTAGTATGTGCTATTAATAGTTGTTTATATTCTACAGAAACTGAAGAATCAGGCATCTCATGTCTAGATGCAACATTTAATGTATTTTTAATACCAGGAAGTATAGAGACTCCGTGGTGGTGGCTAAGAATGCAGCAGAAATCCTCCCTTAAAGATGGCCAGGGCCATCTTGGCTTTATATTATGTTCTAGTTACAATTAATTTAAAATTAATTGAAATCCTACACTTGTGTTTAAAGTTCAGCTGCTGGAAAAATGACTTTTCTTAGTAGCCCATGACACATAAGACCTTGAAAAACCCCCACTTTAATTTATGGCGTTTGGTCATGCAGTGGAAGGATAAGATCAAGAAATTCTTTCTGAAGAAATATTTCAGTAAATAATTGTTGCAAATACACTATGGTAAATATCAGTCAAGCAGTAAAAATGGTGGTCTTCAATTCTTTGTAGGGGCTCCATTTGGCTCATTCACCTTTCCAGTAATTTATGATATCACTGGAATGATTTTTCCCACTATTGTAAGACCTTATTTCCTACTTCCTCTTTCAGAATTGTAGCTTGCTAGATTGTGAGTGCCCTCCACTACCACTGCAAGATCAAGACTCTTGATTTAGTGCTATCTTTGAATAACTCTCAAAGGATTTGATAGGGACAGCTTCACAACATTGTACATGTCAGGGAAATATCCTAAGATATGGCTTGTCCTGTGCTGAGTGGCACTGGTAAAGAACAAACCCAGCTGTACCTGCTGTCAAATCAAGAGCATGTTTCTCTTTTTCAATGTAGTGTCAGCTCTGGAAGTTTGCTGTGTTTCTCTGACTGCTGCTTTTCCTGATGGTGCCAGATTACAGCTCTTGTTCGAGGACAGTCCACTAAACTATCAGTAAAATACAAGCAACTGTTTGTGTAGCTGTGAAATACCCAAGGGGGTTAAAAGCTCTCTTTATCAAATACTAGTTGGCATATGCTATATGTAATTTCCTGCTATTAATAAATGGAAACAAATCCCAAGTGTTTTTTCTATCCCAACAATGTATTTTCAGATATGTCCTTGCCTCAGTTTTGCCGGTACAAAATGTGATCCGTGTGAGAGACGTGGGCTTCTCACAGAGTGCTAATTCTGCTTAACTGACAGTTTCTCAGTTTTTAACACAGCTTTTGATCACTTGTGTGTGTGTGCAGCTGATTTAACCAGAAGATAGTGCTGACCACAAGAGGAAGGGTTCAGCAGTGCAGTAGGATTTATTTAATTAGAAAACAAAGGTTAGCCAACGCAGCATATTTAAAGCTGCTTTTATGAGGAATGTTGGCAGTGGATGAACTGATCTGATGTCATTTCTGGCATCCTGTAGCAGTGCCATACTTTCCACTATATAGAAAGGTAACCTCCTATTCTTAGTTGTGATGGACATTGACAAACAATTTCTACTGGCTTCTGATAGGGGCTTAAATTAGTCTCTATAGTACAAAGGACTCTCTTTTAGAGTTTCACTGATGCTACAAGAGGGCAGTGTGACTGCAGGACTTCTCCTTTTGGAGTTATGCTGTGCTCTGAGAATGGCTTTGATGTTGGAGAATTTGGGAGTTGGACGCAGCAGGAGAAATATTTAATTCTTCTGATCATGTGTGCTGGTGCTACATCTACAGCAGAAGATCCAGTGTTAGGAGACAATGGGTAAAGTTAAACTAAAAAGTTCAGGAAGTCCTGCAGAGATCTAGAGAAGACTTTCTTCTAGTGTAATTCTTTACTCAAGTTCAGCATTTTAGTAAAGTTACCATGTATGTTTCTGTAATTGTGTGACATGTCAGAAGAGAGTATAATGATATCCAGTTTATTTCAATGCATAACAAGAGGAGTGGTGCTTTCTTTGATGTCATGCTTTTAACACATCACTCTTTACAAAGGTACAGGAAATAAACTGAGCAATGAAAGATCTCTGAGGTTTCAACTTTGATCTCTTTGCTTCCAACATATTTCTGTCTCAGTTACTATGAAGTCTACATTGTGAAGAGGATGTTACAAGGAGTTTCTTCTCTCAGCTAGAAGAAAAATGTCAAAGTTCAAGAAAGGAAAAGTAAAGAAAAGAATATGATTAAAGGAATTACATTATTCTTGAAAGTCTCTGCTCTGTTTAAATAAAAGACATCTAAACATTGCTGAGGAGTAGGCAAAAAGCTTGCTACTGAAGATCTGAATGACTGCCAGCTTCTGCCAGGATCCTTTGGGCTAATTGTTCCCTTGAGTGGCTTAGGCACCTCTTTGACTTCAAGCATAGAGCTCAGCCCCACAGAAGTTGTAGGATTATTTATAAACTTTGGGATAGACAAGTGCTTGGATTGTGTTGTTGAGTCAATTATACAGAGTCTTGGGGATGCAGCAGTTTTTGCATTTATATTTCATATAGCTTTCACTATATCTTGCCTATGAAATTGCATCAGTTGTCAGCAATTGCACTTGGCTTTTTTTTGTACGTGTAAGTAAAAAGGATTGGGTTTGCTGTAAGAATCCATAGTGCAGTGTTCTTGGCATTGTAGATCAATAGATTAGCCCTGTGCTGCCAGGAAATAAAATGCTGAGCCATCTCATCTTCTAATAATGCAATAGACAGATCCATTAATGCACACACTGTTATTTTATGTCTGAAAATAGATGTGAACAGAGATATTTTTTTCCATGACTATTCTGAAATAAACATTGGAATTGATAAAGTAAGGTAAATATCCTTTGGTTGAATCAGGCCTTTTGTCATAACCTAACTCTTCTACTCATAACAACCACAGTAGCAGTGGTTCTGCTTGTTTGGGGAAAAATAAGTAAAGAAGGAAATTTCAGATGGGAGAAGATGTACAGCATTAACTCTTTGCCTTTCTTGATAACTTTTTTTTTACTGTGGAAAATAAGCACTTTTAGTGTTAAATAAGGGATACAATCTGTTGGAAAATCATTGAGAAATATGGTAATGAGGTTGGAAGGTAATGATGATCGAGGAGAAGCACTCAGCTATGCTTTACATGACCTCTTTTTTTAATGCTGACCAGTTAGTCCCTAGTGTTATTATCTGTGGTACTTCTATAGTTTCCATTATCACAGGATCTGAAAACTTCAGTCTTTAATGTACCTATTGTTACAAATCCCTTGTGAGGGGGAAAATGATAGGGGGAAATACAATGAAAGAGATTAAGGGAATGGCTCAGGGATGAACAGCAAGTCTGTGGGAGTGCAGAGATAGCATATTTCCCAAATCCTATGTCAAGGCTTCCAGAGGTAGTAGACAATACTTTACTAGCTGACATTATTAGGGCTTTTTCCCCTAATGTCATTTAAATATTTCATTTAATGATTGATTTTTCTATGTACTGTTTTTCTTTGTACTATTTCAGCCCAGCTAATAATTTCACATGAAGGTAGATGGCTGGTGTTGCTCTCCTTTGTCCAAGAAAAAGATCATTAGATGTAATCTCAAGCATATTGTTTGGATATTTTTGTTTGTTTAATCTTTCTGCTCACTGCTTCACTGAAGGATAAACTTGGTGGTTGTTGGGGATAGGGGAAGTGAGTCAGATCAGTTTCTGAGCACAGAGCAAAGGGAAAAGCATTCCCAAGAGCTTGTTATGCTGCCTGTCCAGCGTTACAATGCACTGCAAAGCTGGGCTTTTGTTACCAAAAGCTCATGTGCCATGGAAGTTATCATACACAGTTGATAACAGGAAGCAGAGCACAATGCTTTAATTCAGCTGAAAGATTTTGCAAATGTCATCAGTTGGGAAAGGAAATTGTCACAGTGTGGTCTTAGTTAAGTCTGAGATAGAAATGCAGTTGTGTTTTCTCTTGCGTTTTTTCTCGGTTACAAATTGTAACAGGAGAATAAAGAGCAAAGTGATGTCTCTTGTATATTTTGGAATGAATATCAAGAAACCAATACATAAAATAACATTTGCTTTCTTATTTCCAAGTTAGTTTAACAGAATGGCTTGTGCATGCAGATCTTGCTGTTGATGTATAAAACAAGACTGATTTTCTGTGTGCCACCTGGAGAGATCCCCAGGTGGTTTTTCAAAGACTGGAAGTTTGACTCTGTACAGTGATACAAATGTAGCTACACCCTATTCAGACTTGAACTTGATACTGTCCTTTCACACAGACATTCACAGACTTCATGGACCCGACAGACTTTGTAGCAGCTTTTCAATTTGCATGTGTGTGCTGCAGAAAGAGGCGTTTGATGGAGTTTGGCTAATGATTACTTAAAAGTCAGTTATAAAAGCAGTGGAAAAAAATGTCATGTGGCAGGTTGATAAGAAGCCTGTATGGGACACTCATGCTTAATTGTATTGCTCAGCTGAGTTATAACACAGATCCTTTTACCTTTGATACCACTTTTGGCTGAGTTAGGCCTTTTCAGTTAGTCACTTTTTTTTTTTTTGCCAGTATGGAGAAGCCTTGTGGCTTTGTGGATTTTCTGTTGCCACAGGTAGTAGTACAGCTTACCTTGGAGAACCTTGTGTGGGTTTAAACCAGTAAACTAACTTGGTAGAGAGCTGTGGACTGTATAATTCCTACCTCTGCAGGTTCTTCGTAGCCTTTATCACAATAAAAGATACCAAAGCCCCATAGCTGTTTCTTAATGATATCTTATGCTTTTCTAGACTGTAAACTGTTGAAGTAATATTAAATATTAGTAACTAGGCTTTTCAATCTGTTGTGAATAAAATTTGCATCTAGACGTACTAGCATAGATCTCTCTTTGAAGTGTCTGCTTTGTAGTGTCAGTGCTTTATGTGGCCATCAGCAGTACTTATATGAGCTCTGCTAAATGTTTTTTTCATGAGTGGATATGGTCTCAGTGAGGAAGCAGGACAGAAAACAAGTGTAGTGTACTGGGAACATATTTGTTTGTGAGGAGCACCTATTCTTCACTGTTCATCACCCCCTGAGTCAAGGGAGTTCAGCCAAAGCCATTCTGCAGTATTTAGCTAAGTAGATGTCATTGACATCGGTGTGATTGGTAGTGGATTTCCTTAGAGGAGCAGGACAGGGACAGGTATGTGTGGCCACTGCAGCTGTCTGGCAGCAGGACTGCTGAGTCAGCTCTTGTGAGTTTTCTTCTCAGCCAAGATAACAACAAGATTAGATAGGGCTCATGCTCCAGTGAGTCAGCTGAGAAAATACCCTGTTCCTGTTGCTCCTGGCTGTGGTGCCTTAGTTCTTCTGAAATGTAATGTGCTGGAAGTTACCAGAAAACACAGTGGTGTTTGTACCTGGGCTCTGTTGGGGTTTTGAGTTCCCAGCAGATGTACAGCATTGAGAAGTGGGGCATGGGAGTATGTAATGGACTAGTGGTGCTCTTATAGCAGGGACATGCCTGCTTGCAGGGGTATCATGGAATCATAGAATTCCATGGGGTAGGTTTGGGTTGAAGGGAACCATTAATGGCCCTCTAGTCAAACCCTTCTGCAATGAGCAGGGGCATCTTCCACTAGATCAGGTTGCTCCGAGCCTGGCCTTGAATGTTTCCAGGGATGGGACATCCACCACCTCTCTGGGCAACCTGTGTTTCACCACCCTCGTTGGATTCCCTCATTGATCCCACTGTCCATGTCAGTGGTGAAAACACTAATCAGTACATAATCACACATTTTAGTAGTGGTGGTAATTCTGTTTCTGGGTTTAAGCTAGGGCAACATTTAAATATCTCTCTGACCTAAGCATAATCCCCACAAAATTTCCTCTTGTGCAGCAAGGGAATGGATTTTGCTTCCATTTGAAAATAATTTTGGAGTATAATAGCTGAGATACTTTTTAAGGACTAAAACATGATTACTTCAAAAGCCACAAAATAGCTTTGCACTACCGGTTTTTAAAGCTCAGCAAATTTTATGTAGTACCTGAATTATTAATGGAGGTAAATTGGAAGATCTGTTGTCTTATCAGCCTTAAACAAGCAGTAGTTGGTTGACTTTGCAGAGAGAGGCAGCTCATGCTGAAGCCATGAGTGAGCAGGTCCTGGGTGAGGAGCCCTGTGGGGTGAAGGGCTTCTGTCAGTATGCCCAGAAGATGACTGCCTGTTTTGGACACTTAGGTAAAGAAATTAAGATGTGCATATGGATTTTTTGGTCTTCATTATGTGGATGAAGTGTTTCCTCAAGTTTACAGTAAATAACTGAGTGTTTGTACATCAGCCTGCAGTCTTGAGTCAGTAAATAGTGGGTGTCAAAAGTGAAAAAAGCTGAATGTGTGGAGTAACTTTGCCACAAGTAAGGTTTTGCTTCTTTTTTGTGTGTGGGTATTTGAATGTTGGATTTTTTTTTTTTCTGTCATTTGCTTGTTTAGTTTTTCTTGCTCGGATAACTGTATTTCATGGTAAAAGTAGATAGAGTGCTTGCTCATTTTTCTTTTAGATGAAGGCCCTTTTTTCCTCTCCTTACTCTGATTGTCTTTGAGAATTCTTATATGGAGAAGGTAATCCTGATAATCCTGTTGCCTTGGACAGATGCATGAAACATTATTTGGGGCTATCTACCTGTGCAATAGATGTGGTATGAAGTGGTATGATAAGGAAAAAAAATTTTGTTTTGTTTTATCTTGTTTCCTGTATTTTTGTTCTGATTATTTTTTGAAGCTAGGTTTTGCTGAACTGGTGTGACAGACTTCAGTTTCTTGGGTTTCTGATTGAGCTGTTTATTGCTTTCGATGCAATACTAAAGTCACACTGAAATGCATTTGCAAGAAGTTTAACTCTGATGGCAGAAGAAATTAAGACAGCATTAGTGCACTACACATTTCTGCTGCAGGGCAAGTCTAACCCTCTGCTTCTCTGAAAGACTGTATCTTCTATGTATTTTCACTGTCTGTTCTATGTATTTAACCCTCGGTGTCTGGTTTTTACTATGATTCACTGCTTGCTACTCTGTTTCTTAGTTTATTTGTGGATTGCAGTCAAATTTTTTTGTTACTTCTGTTCTCGGAGTATTAGTAGAGATGCTTTTATTCCTGGTTGCGTATGAAACATGCATGTATTTTTATCATCTAATTGGTGTGGTGAATTCAGAGGGGATTGAATAAGAAATGGTCTTGAGATGACTGGAAATATTTATAAATAAAATATTTATAAAGTTGGAAATGAGATAAAATATTTCAAGTAGCTATTCTGCATAATTCCTGACTCCTATCCAGCCAGCCCCCTGTGAAAACTGTGAGTCTGGAAAGTGCCCATACCTCACACTGAGCTCTGTGAAGGCTCGAGATCCCAGCACTGACCACTTGGATTAGACACAGCTTTGAATTGGCAGTGATTTAAACAGGTTTTGCTACTTGGCAGATCCTGAGAACGTTTCCTCAATGCTTGTTCTGAGTTGAGAGCCCTGGATTCCTGAGACTTTCTTTCATGAAACATAAGGCCAGGCTTGTGCCCCTGTGATTCCTGCCTTTTTCTTTTCTCTTCAGCAAGAACGTCAGAAATCAACCTGTACCAGTTAATTGAAGGCTTGACTTAAATTGTAGGAGATTGCCGTTGTCTTTTTAATTCAGACTGAGGCTGAATCCCAGTGTTTAGTAACTGTGTTGTACGAGGCTGTCTCAGGCCTTGTCCTTTGCCTTGGACACAAGGATGTGCTCCAAACAGTCCTTTAGCTGACTCAGAAGCCACTGTGATTCTTCCTGGTCATGGTTTGCTTATTTCTACTGCTTGTCCCTTTATATTGCATATTGACAGGATTGAGGCTTTTGAAGACAAACGCTGTGCTTAAAAAAAAAAAGGGAACTATCCAAAAATCATATTGCTTTGTGTTATTAAGCAGCAGCTGGCATGGAGTCTTTGAAGTTGCAGTTCTCAGACATTGACAGCAATAGCCAGGGCTGGAAAGGGGCAGCATTAGAGAAGTCTGGCTCAGGGGAAGGAGGATCTTATTTTAATTAAACAGGATGTTTCTGCAGTGACATGTTAGGGTCACTAAATCTTGATCCATTGTTCCCCACCAGTCCCATGTGTTTTGGTGGTGGAAGGACACTGGATTGTGCTGCACTGTTGGATAGGTCATCAGACTCTTCTACAGTGGTCACTGGCTGAGTGCTTCTGTAGTGGATATACAGGTCATACTGGTTTAGTTCTTACTGCAAGAGCTGGGGTAATGAAAGTCTTGGTGAACTGAGCTGGAGGTTGGAATCAGCATGGGCACAGCAGAAAATGAGGAGTCAGCTTTAAACCAGCATGTTCAAGCTCCAGTGTAAGGACAGACTTTTCTTCTGGGTATTAGGCAGCCAAGCTTTAGCAAATGCTGCCACAGTTGGAACAGTTTCTGCAGGGCTCACCTTCCTGTTCTCTGAGGATTGACTTGTGCAGCAGAGTTAATGTCTGGGCAATGTGTGCCTTTGCCTCACCTCAGAGGGCAAAGTCCACCTTGACGTGTCAGTGGGGCTGGATGGTTGGCACTGCCCTTGTCAGATGTCAACATCCTTCACCCTTTGTGCAGCAACAAATGGCACTCTCAAACTGAGAGATTCTTGTGTTGACTCATCCAGTCTCTCCTGTGAGTCATCCCTCTGCTTTAAGCTCTGAATGGAGATCCACTCCCTCTGGTAAAAGCCTTTGGATTTTCAGAGCTGCCTCTTCCACTGGGGGGCTGTGGAGTGCAGGTCAGTAGGCTGAGAAATCTGGGAGAGAATGAGAAATTGCTGCACAGCTTCATTTCCTAGGAGGAATTCTTAAAACATGTCATTTGCTGAGATCTCTGATCTGATACAAGGTACTCTAAGGCAGAACTGGAGTTGCTATATCTATTGAGCCAGCTCTTCCTCAAATATACATTAGCATCACCCCATTAAAATTAGTACAGATTTATTCTGGCTTGTCCTACTGTGTTCTCCATTGATTAGAAAATCCAGGAGCATGGCTGTTTAAGGGGAACTGTAATTGCACACTTGTTTTCAAGATAATAAATAAGTCATACTACTTGAAAAATATAAAGTAATTGACCTCATAAGAGATGTGTAATAATAGATTATCAAAGTCTGGATTTATGAGATAGTATTTTCTCTTTGAAACAGTAAATAAAGCAGTCTTCTCTTCAAAGCCTATCCCCATCTGGATTTCATATTTGAGTTCTGAGTTTTGAGGGAGAATGAAGTGACAGTTTCTCACTGTGCTCAGTAAGCCTATCAGTAGAGGTTTTGTCACCTTCTAATTTAGAAAAAGCCTTACTGAAAGCAGTGCGATGGTTACACCAGGTCATTTTGCAGCTGCAGCTAACTTCTCTGTTTTGAGAGGAGTTGAAAGTCTGGGCCAGACACTGCTTGCACAGTTGTCTCTGTGCTTTTCCCTGAGTAGAGAGTCTGAAGTTGTCTCTGAGCATGTCCAGGTCTGGGGTCTACCTGTAACGTTCTCTTACAGATGATGAATGTTGTTAGTTTGGGGTTTTTTTATCTCTTTCACTTTGGAATTTCCTGTGACTTTCCAGTGCCCTGTGGATGATTAACTCTGCCTTTACCCAGGGAGAAATATTCATTAGATGATTAGATTAGCAAGTCACTGGAATTGGATTAATGTAAATACTTCTTGTAGGTGAAGCAGGAGGGGTTGGCACAGTATCTGCAAAGCCTTTGCTGTCAGCTACACAGGAAGGTGGAGAGGAAGAGCAGAAGCAAACCAATCCTTAATGGTTAGGGGAAAGCTTAAGTGCTTTTGTTTGCAATAGGCAGTGAAAGCTGCAGAAAGGATTTCTCCAAAGAGATCTACTTATGAAGTAGTGCCAGCCAGTGCTTGTACAGTCCTAAAAAAGGAGGACCAACGTGCTCTACCTTTGCTACAGCCTTTTCTCTGCAGCACATGGACAGACCTAGCATGGAAGAAGGCCATGCTAGATTAAATGCACAGATGTGCATTTTAAGCTTATGATGACGATGATGATGATGATTCTTCTATAATAAGATTTTTGACACAGCAAGGTTTTTTGATTTTAAACTAATCCTCTTATATAACTCAGTTACGTTCTTTCTATTGTCCTGAATATTAATCTGATTTTCAGATACTCTTTTTGGTTTTGTTTCTGATTTTTGCATTTGCAGGGATGAGTTTCGACTGATTACAATAGTTTTAGATGGCAACCACCTGATCAAGCATACTGTTCTAATCTCTTGAAGATAATCACTAAAAATATATCTTCCTTAATCTCCTTTGCTGGATAAGAGAAAAAGAGAAGGATTGGAAAGGGCAGTGTGCCGTGAGTAGTAGACTGACTGCATGCACTACAGGTTGCTTTCCTTAGCTTCTTCTGAATAGAAATGCCATCTTTCCCCATCTTAAACAGCTTTGGGAAGCTGTGTGGCTCAGGTGAAGAACTGGTGCTGGAAAAAGTGAGATTTCGAAATTCAGTCAAAAGGATGTCAATAATTGAGGATGGGGATATTGCAGAGGTCTTGTATCTCATTCCCAAGCAGAGCTTGCTGAAACAACTGCCCTACTTGAATCCAGATGACTACTACTTGTGTGAGCAGTTATATGACACTCCTGAGCATCTGGGTAAGTGAGGACTGCCATCAGATCTTGATTTTTGGCTGGTGAATAGGCTAGTTGCTTTACAGTTTATGTTTTGTGTAGCAGCAAAAGGTACTGACAGAAAGTGTGTTCAGGTGTGGAGAAACACTTCATCACTGACAGAGGGAAAGAAGAATAAAATGCCAAGTTAGAATCTGGAAGTAGTTGGTGGATATAGGTACAGCTCTCTCTGTATGTCCGTCCTGGGGCAAAGACAAGGGCCTCTTCAGAAGTATTCAAGGTAGAAAAGCTCTTTTTTTGAAAGCACAGCATCCTGTAAGTCGTGTGTTCAGAGCTTTCCTATGGGATTTGTGAGACTGTGCTCCCTTCTGCTTGTTTTTAACCTATTGCCAAGGAGTATTATTTGAAACTGCCTCATACTTTAATTGGAAGGAGTGATTAGAAGTCTTTCTGTGCTCAACTCCTTGTAATTTATTAGGCTTCTGTTGTATCTTCTACCTGTGAATTTATTAGGCTTCTGTTGTATCTTTTATCCAGGTGCCTCCTTTTTCTGGATAAGAAGTCATAACTTATTTAGATGCTCTTTGTGCAGGAGCCAGTCCATGTCTTTGATTATCCTTTTACATTTATTTTCCTAATTCTACCATAACTCTTGAAAAATTGGGTAATAAAACTGTGTTCATCATGTAGCATAATGTGGGTATATGCAAAGACTTACAATGATGTTCTTTGTTCCTCCCTGTAGTTTCTAAAATTTGGTTTGTGTTTTAATTAATATTGAATGTTAGCTTATTCCTTAGAACTATTAGTGGTGGGAGAACTTGTATGTGGAATTCATCAGCTTAACTGGTTTGTTACAGTCCATTACAAATAAAAAAAAAAGTTTCCTGGAAACTCCTGTCTGTGAATGAGAAATTTGCTATAAATGTTAATCTTTTCCAGATAAATTTCAAAGATTTTATCTCCTAGGACTTGCTTTATGGGCTTGAATTTCGATAACCCAAACTACTTATGTGTTGGAATCTTGTCTGTACTAAGCAGATGAAGAAAGCTGCTATACGCTTGTCATTTTGTCCAGCTCCTCAAAATGTTAATATTGAGTGATTGTATTTGGTAGGCAAATATTTTTCAAAGATCTGATTTGGTATATGACACTTTTTCTTCTGTGCAAATTGCTTTTTGCTAGTCAGCTCGTACGTAATGAACTTCATCTTGTAGGAGAAGAACTGTCCCAAAGCATATGCTATTATGGATAGTTACTGCTTCCGAGTAATCAATTATTTTAAATGTAACATTTCAATGAAAGCAATGCTAAAACATGGGGCAAATGCATAATACACCTATGATTTGGGAAAAAACAGATATCATTCTGCCTTGCCCGCCCCCGCAGTGTTTCCCATTGGTATTCTAGAGAAAAAAAATCTACATAAAATTCAGCATTTTTATAAATCACAATTTAGAATTGAAAATTATTTGGATGAACAGTGACCAGCTATATGATCAATCCGTGCAGGACTCCAGGAAAATTCTTACCATCATAGCAGGCTGGGAACTGCTAACTTGTGTGGGGCTTAAATCAATCTGTAAATCTGCAATTTTGCAGCTCTTCACTCATGTGTAAGCAATCACAAAGATAGTGGGACAGGTTCTGTTTAGCACTATGCTGCAATAATAATGCAGATAACCACTATGGATTTTTTCCTTTCACCTTTCAGCATGGGAGCTACTATTAAATAGAGTGGGAATTGTGGTCCTGCTTTCCAGTGCCATGTATAATGCTAGCTGGAAGGTTGAAAGGTCTCTGATGCCTCAGCTTTACTTAAATTGCAACAATTGGAATCAGAATCTCACTCACTTAGAATAAAAGTAGTGGAATGCCTTTTGGAAACAGCCTGGGGGTAAATGCTGTATGTGACTTTAAGATACAAAACATGTAAGTCTGTCTCTTAGTCCATGTGCTGCTTGGGGATTATGGTCCCTCAAGTACTACTAGATTTAGCAGCTTATAAACCCTGCTGAAGGACAGTTTGCTGTCTGTATTTGGCATTGCAAACAGAGATTAGAAATTACACTGTTCAAAGCTTTTGGAGACTCAGTAATTATATTCCTTACTGATCATAAGTGGAATCATAAACATCAGGAAAGGCCCATATTTTCGCTTTTTGGAAGGTCAAGAATTATCAACAGGTGCAGACCTATTTAGTATTCAGGAGGTGAGCCTTTGGAGTCAAAGTTAAATGGGTCATTTAACCCATGACTTGCTTTTACTTAGCTTATGCATCCTGAAATCCCATCATAATGGGAATGTGGGAGGTTAAACTTGTCTTACAAAGTTAAAATATCACATCATACTGACAGTTAAAAGCACTCTAAAAGTTGAAGAAAATATGAGAAAAAGGAGTTCAAAAGTGGCCTTGAATCCCTGAAAGGACCTTCGTTCTGCATTTCTCTTGAGTTCATTTGGCCAAAGAATTATGAGCCACCTTCCCTTCTGTGTCCAGGGGAGGTGTAAGGATGCTTCCTGTGAGAGATTGCCAGTCATGGTTTGCTGCAACAAAATCTGTCCTACCCTAGAAGGCCTGGTTCAGCACATGGCTTTGATTCTCTGAGGCCAGACACTGATGAAAGGAGTCTCTGGGAAAATGTCTGATTTTGAGGATTAGCAAAACCTGAAAGTTGGTTGCAAAAGAGCGCTGGAATTTTGAAGAGAAAATGGTCTTGGAACTGTGTGATGTTGCTTCTCATATAAGATACTGTCACCTGTCACTTGTACCAATGACACCTTGTGCAACCTTGCAAAGTGGTCACCCTGGCTATGACCTCAGTGCACACCTGAGGGAAAGGAGATACACACCACGTTACCTAACTGACCTCTTGTATGAGGTTAGTACCTCTTTATGTAACCATATTTATTTAAAGCATTGCTTGTGAGAATGGCTGCTTCTGTTGCATCAGCTGGATGTAAAGGAAGACAGAAGCAATCTAAGAGGATGAGAAAGGCATGGGGGCAAATGTAGGGAGCATGAAAACAGTCTAGTGATGAGACAGGAAGTAAATTGGACTGATGGAGGAAAACTTATGAAGCACCAAGATCCCATTTAGTCTTCGCTGTGTGAAAGAACTGACTGGGTGGCTGAGACTAACCAGCAGTGGAGAATGGACTCAAATCCAGTTGGAGGACAGTCACCAGTGATGTTCCCAGGGGCTCAGTACTGGGCCCAGTCCTTTTTAATAACTTTACTGATGGTCTGGATGAGAGGAGTGAGTGTACCCTCAATCAGTTCACTGACAGCACCCATTGGGTAGGAGTGTTGATCTGCTGCAGGGCAGGAAGGCTCTGCAGAGGGGTCTGGACAGGCTGGATCAATGGGCTGGGGCCATTGGTATGGGGTTCAACAGAACGTGTGGAAATGGTTCAAAGCTGTGCCGGGGAAGGTTTAGACTGGACATTAAGAAGAATTTCTGTCACTCTCATCTTTTAGCTTTTTGATGTTTTTATTTTTGTGATAAAGTTTTTCACACCATTTTTTGTAAATATGCACATGTTTTTCTAACTGTCTTTTTGTTTTTCATTCTTTCTCCTGGGAGGAGAAAGGTTTGATGGACTTCGTCATTGACCAGTGTAGTTAGAGAAGATGTAACTTCACCTTCCAATCGATGGTCGTTTCCAGAACTCTGTATAATGTGAAAACCAAAATAAAGTTTCTCTCTTCCTTGCCTTCTCTCGAGTGTGTCTGCGCTCTGTCTCTGCATTTTGTGTTGCGTGTTTGTGCAACAAATTTCTTTATTAGAGCATGGTCAAACACTGGGCTTCTTAGGGAGGTTGTCGATCCCCAAAGCCTGTCAGTGTTTGAGACATGGACAGTGCCATTAATAATTTGGTCAGCCCTGAGCTGATCAGGCAGCTGAATGAGATAATTAATTGTAGGTTCCTTCCAACTGAAATACTCTATTCACTTTTATTCTATGAGAAATGAGGTGCTGGGGAAAAGAAGGTCTGATTTTTCTGTGGGTGTGTTTGCAGAGAGGAGTAGTCCAAGAGATCAACACAGTGATGTGAGGGAAGACACAGAGGTAGAGTGTTCTTGAGAGGAATGGGCTTTGCAGATTTGAAATGAAAGGGCCAGTTGTAAAATACAAGCTGCAGCATAAAACTCTTTTACATCTGAGCTCCCACATATCAGGTTGTTTGCATTACTCAGGTTTTCTTGCTGTGCTTTGGCAAGAAAGGTAGAGCCCCAGTTAGGGAAACAAACTCTCTATAGCCCATTGCCATTTTCCATTCTTAGTACCAAGGACTGCCCCAGATCACCCTGAAGTTGCAGTTTGTTTAACATCAATCCCTGCTGTTACCTGGAAAGAAAGAAGGAAAAATGAAAAAAAAAAAAAAAAAAAAGAATTCCTGTTTTAATCTTGGATCTTACCTGCTAATGGTGTTCCTAGTAGCTCCCCACAGAACAGATACTTGATGTGACCTATGGCTGTAGGGTTAATGGTGCTGTGTGAACTTGTCTGGTGTCCAATCTCAAAATCTAAGCAATCTCAAAAGTGCCAAGCAGTGATATGAGAGAGCAAAATCTAGGTTCTGTTGGCATTGTAGTAGGTGCTACTCCTTAGATGCTGAGAGGTGCTGATCAGACTGCTCCTGTCCTTCAGATAAGGTAAATCTTTTTGATAGCTTTTCAAATTGACTCCTTCAAGTGAGCAATCTCTCCTGGCCCCAGTCCCTACATATTTTTTTAATGATTGAATAGGGAGAATGCTTTTAAAATTTGTGGTAATCCAAGTTTAGAAACATTATTTCGGTCTTCTGCAGGACAGTGTCATAATTCAGAATAGTCCTGATAAGTCAGAGATATGGTTTAAAATTATGCAGCTGAATTTCACTGCCTAAAAGTGTAAAGTGTGGACTTGCACAAATAAGAAATGGAAACTAATACACACTTATCCTGAAAAGCACATGGAGAATAATTATACTTACCATAATATAGATTAACTGTAATATACAGTTAATATAAGTGTAATATATGGTAAATACAGATTGACTGTATAATACTGCTGCCATTCTTTTTCTGGGATGTGTTAGCAGGAGATACATACAGCAATTGGATAATTTTTCTCTGTTCCTGTTACTGAAGAGGACTCTGCTGGATACTGTCTCTAGGTTTGGACATTGTATTTTTGAAAGATGCTGATAAATCATGAGGGGAAAAAAAGATTTATGAGAAAAGATTAAAGGTAGAAGAGTGGTGATAATTGAGGGATTTAGACAATCTTCAGCTGAGTAAGGGATTCTCAAATGGAGATGTGTTCTGCATTGTCCTGAGAAGCACAGAGAAGTATCCTGGTGAAAAATACTGAGTAGTGGTTTTGTGTTGAGTAAGAAATATAGCTGAAACCCCATCTGTGTTAGCTCTTAATAATCTTTAGTTCTCCAAGTGTGAAAAGTTAGCTTGATTTTCTGGTTTCTAATAAAGTGTGAAACAAAGAAATAATGAGTTAGGATCACTTTTTCATCGTTTGCGCATTTTCAATATCTCTGCTGCAATTTAGTCACTGACATATTTTTACTTAAAATATGAGAACAATTAATGGCTTTGTAGCCCTTGGCTTCCTGTTTCAGAATTCTGGCAAGTGGTTGTCAATGTTCGGATCAATCTAAGCTAATTGGTTTAGTAGTAAATCAGTGGTTTAGCATTAATCTGCATTAAGGTAGCATCATTTAGAGCAACTGAATTCCACTGTAGGGTTCACTGCTCCTTCTCCTAAATTCTTTGTTATCTGTAATCCAATAAACAAGAACAAAATTGCAGTTCCTACTGTTAGTAGACGCTAGCAAGGAATATGAGCTAAATCAGCTGCAAATTCCATTGAATTTGAATTTGAAATGATGAAAATATTGTGGTTTCCCCTATGGTACGTAAATAGGCAATAGCAGCAGTGTGAAGATTGTTCAGTGAAATTGCAGCAGAGATCTCCCCTGCTCTGTAACTCCATAATGCCATGCTCTGGCTGGAAAGGGCACATTTTGGCTCCTTCCCCCCAGCATTGTTTACAGGGAGCCCTGCTTTTGTTCTGTATCTGATGGAGACTTCCTCCCTTGTGTCTGTCATCTGCAGTTGCATAACCTTGGTATTTTAATCAAACAACCCGGAGAGAAAAGCCGTCCCCTTCCTGGGCAGGGCTGCAGCAGGACAGCAGGGGTGGCTCCCCTCCAGAGCTGCAAGGGACAGGAGAGCGGGGTCCCTGCTCCTCTGGTCTGGGGTGCTCAGAGCCAGCACAGCCTCTTGCAGGCAGGACAGATTCAGGTAAATCTGAAATGGGAGCTGCTTCCAAGCTGAAGAGGTTCTAGGCTTTCCAACTGGATAAAATGCTGGTGGCACTGGGATGGGAAAAAGAGAGGTAGAAATTGCTGTTTCTTCTCATCTGAAAGCTGCTCCTTGGGCTTGCTCTGCTTATCCAAAAGGCGAAATAGTGGGAAAATTTCTGAGCAGAGAGAAAGGCATAGGAAATGGCCATTCTCTCTCACTGCAGCTTTGACTTTGCAGCATGGAGGGAGTGGAATAGGACTGAGAGAAGGGCTTGGTATCCAGCTTGCCTTGCTTCATCCATTCCCATACGTCCCTCATGCATGGGTAAGGAGAAGATGAATACTAATGGCTGTTGGCTTCTTCTTCTTTATACCTGTGAGTTGGGGGTGTCACTAGGTAGACTTTTGTATATAGAGACCTTAGAAGTAGCTCTTAGTTTGAGATACCTTGTAAATCTCTGTGTTGAAACAGTTAATGGGAGGAGAAAAGAGGAAAGGGAATCAGGAATGTTCTTCACCCAGGTCATGCAGACACAGAGCAGCTGAGAGGGAAAGAACAATGGTAGAATGGATGATTGTGTTTACAGCTTTTGCATTATCCTGCTTTTGATGTTTTTGGTTACTTTCCTTCAAAGAGGGAATCTTTATGGTGGGATGCAGAAACATGTGGTACCAGGAGGTGCTCATCACTAGTTTGTTACCGTGTGAATTAGATGGTGCAGCTGTGTGTGCAGTTTTCAATGTAAAACATAGGAACATTAAACTGTAAAATGCAAAAGCATGAGCCAAATTAGCTTATCACTATACATCAGTACTTGGAAGATGTACCACATTGTTTATTTTTTAAGTTGGCAAACTCTTCTTTAAGAAGAAGAATGATTTAAAATATGTGACTTTTTCCTATGGAGCAGCAGCAAAACAGCTTTTATAGCTTTTATAGTTACCTTTTAGAAATTCCAGTTGGTGCAGAAATTGGAATCAGTTATGCCTACTCTCAATTTGTTGTATGTCTGCTTAATACTTTTATGATGATCCTACTATTGAAATGGCAGCAAATAATTTAAGAGACAGGTTCAAATATGTAAAGGTTTTCCATGCTGAAACAAGTGACCTCCGTAGCTAGCAGATAAAATCACAACCACAAATAGAAAAATTCCGGAAGCTGGAGTAAGGTGATAAAAATTTATTTGCTGTAAAATCTTGTTTGAATATATTAACATTACACTACATAGCCAAATTGGATAAAGCATCTTTTTACTTTCTGTTGAGGTCCTCTGTGGTTCATTTGATAGGACACTGGACTGGCAAATACTTGTTGGGAGAGATAGATTTGCAGAACAGATTTAGGTGCCTCTTTTGAGAGTCATATAGTTTAGTGTGGAGTTTGTCATTTGGCACAGTGACAATTAAGCTTGATCTAAGGGTGGTTGGCATCCAATGCCCACATGGTGGGTTGCCTCATCTCCAGGCACCATGGACTTGTGGAATGCTTTGCTGGATGTTGTATTGTTGAGGCACACACTAAAGGTTAGTGCTTAGTGGAGTGGCTGTCACATCTCAGCACTGCTAAACAAAGAATTTGTTGCTTTACTCTGCAAATTAACAGATTGGCAGGAAGCTGCTTCAATCTGGTGTTGCATGGACCTCTCAGGGAGAAGTTCTTTAGACTAGAGAGTCTTTACAGCATTCCTGCTGATTTCACTGAGCCAAAAACTCCCAAGACAGGCTGAGGGGTTTATTCTGCACAGTTAATCCAATTCTGAAGTGGATTTTCAATATCAAATCTCCTTAACCTTAGGCATGCACAGTAAAGGATGACACTTGCATGTGTGCTTTCCTGTTGGGGATTCCTGCCTTTGTGCAATTTTCAGCATTAACTGTGGTGACTGTCAGTGGAGGTTATTATGTTTGTATCAGCAGCAGTATTGATTGTGTTCATGAATTATCTCAATAAATTCAGTTAAAGCAGGTGAATAGTGAGGATGTTATATGGTAGTTTTAAAAAAATACAAAGTTTAAACCACTGTCTATACTCATATTACTGGACCACATCTCAATTTAGTGCCAACTATGTGTGCATACTGTAAAGGTCACACAGGTGTGAAGAAAGCATGATCTCCTTTCTAAGGATTAGCAATAGCATAAGCTGTTTGGAAGCCAGTTGTTACATCAATAACATAAATGTATGTTCAGAGATAAATGTTTGTACATACCTGCAGCCAGAAGATTTACCCATTAGTGAGCTTGTATATTTTTGGAGTATATTATATATGCTGGCAAAGCAGTATAATGTAGCCATCTTTTCTCATCTGTTTCTAAAGATAATCTGACAGTTACAGGTGCTTTTTTACATAAATGTGTGTGTTAAACTTCTTAATATTTAGAACAAAGCCAAGTGTACTCGTTTCTTATTTTGTTTTGCAACAGATTAGATTTTCGTCTATTTTGCAGACTATTACTGTTCTACTAAATAACAGTCTACTATGAAAGTCCTGCTTTCAAGAATCTCAGAAAATCAGATTTTAAGAGATCCAGATGTCTTAATAGATCAAAACCTCACAAATATTTTATTCCTGAGGAGTCTGATTTGAAAAAATATTAAATTATTCTATTTCTAAAAAAAACACTAAACCCCCAAATCCTGGCAGATTGGAATGATTACACTATGCATTTTACTGAATCAAGTGATTGATATATTTGCTGAATTTTAATTTTGCTTACTCTGAAAGATGGCATGTGATTTTTAACATTTTTAACACAATATTACAGACCGATCGTGTTGAAAATGGCATGACACAGGTACAGGGCAAAGCCCAGCACAGCAGAAAGGTAATGGTTAGAATGCAGGCCCTTAGGCATTATTTACTTAAAGATCAATAGTATCAATAGGGACAATGTGATCCCAAGGTGTAGGATGGCAGGACTGCAGTATGTGCTGAGAAAGAACCATATTCCTCTCTGGTGTGTCTGTGTGTGCTCCTCTGGACTGTTTAAAACTTGTGATAGGGCAACACAGAGGGTCTGTGGTGGGGAGGTCAATCTGTGGGGCCTTACAGCTCCTGAATTCCTGCTGGTTCCACACAGGGCAGTGTGGTGAGGAGGGCTTGGCAGCCCCAGACCATTGCACAAGCTGCAGGATGAAGTTGTTACAGAGCAAAAACTGCGAAGAGGGTTGGAAAGGCTCAAGGGTGACTCTCAGAATAAAAATGCCTGCAGGCTTGGAAGACTTGGGGTACACCTGGTGTGGGGATCAGTTCTGTCAGGTACAGCCTGAGTTCTGCTCACTGAGTTCTGGTGACTCTGAAAAACTCCACCAGCACCATTGGCTTTCCCAGTCAGTTGCCTGCCTGGTTCTTTGGTGCAGTCCTTCAGGAGCACTGCTGCTGGAGCTGGTCCCAAAAGATGGAAAACGGGCCAGCTGTCCAAGTGGCTGAGGGACACACATCACATTGCTGGAGGAGGCTGAGGTCAGGGGAAACAGAAGCCAGGAAATACTTAATATATAGCTTTTGGGAATCCTGAAACTGGGAAATGTAGGCTTGCCCGTTAGGGCACTGGGACCACTGCTGGGTCACGGGGCTTTTGCAAGAAATCCCAAATGGACATTATTGGTTTTTGTCTGAGCAGCCACGGGTATGTCAGGATAACAAGTAGAACAGGTCATGAGAGAGTGGCATGTCTTTCCTGGAGAAGGGAGCATTTTGCAAAATGCTGTAATTGAGACTTCATAGGAGTGATGGCTCTCAATTGACCTAGGTTGGACAGTGGTTAAGCTGTGGAAGTCTGGGGCAGCCTTTCTTGTCCAAACTTTGTTCCAGGCTTTTTGTTGGAAGCAAGGACATTAAACAGATTATATTTTCCTGGATATTATTTAGTGGAACAACTTCTCCCCTTTCTTTTTCTGTTTTCTACCTGCCTTGTTTCTTTATGAACAAGAGATATCAGTTCAGTTTTGAAGAAATTGTACAAAAACTGTATGCTGATACTTCTAAGCCATGATCTCATCTGTGAAGAATGAGTGCAAGATAAAAATATGAACACCAGCTTTTAAAATGAGAATAACAAACCTTAAATCACAGCTAAACTGCTTAGTATCTTACTCATACGTTTTCGATACTATCAAGGTACAAAAAATAGCAAAACTAACTAGTTTAACTCTTTCCCCTTGTGGAGTGATCTCAGTATCTCTCTCATGCCTCTTGCTGAATGCACAAGATATTTTTCACCAGAAAGCAACATGAGCATGTTGTTTAGCTGTAGTGTACTCTTTGTGACTCTTCCACCCACACTGTGTTCAAGGAAGACTTTATTTAGTTAGTACAGTGCTAAAGGTATTTAAAGGAAAAGAGTTATTTTGCTTTCCTTTAAAATAGGTACTCCTAAATAACAATAAATTCTAGGGGGTTGTTGCTAGAATGCTATCTATTCCTTTTTCATCTCTAGTTTAGGGTATCAGAGTAAATTCTGAGTTGCAGAGCAGGGTAAAAATTTTAGCCTTGCCTCAGAACAATGAAATTAAAACCAAACCATCCTAGTGTAAAGAGATTTTATTTATAATACTAACGTCTGCTCTTAATTTGTCTTTACTCTGGGGTAGATTACATTTCACTTCTAAATCTCCAGCATAATTTACTGCAGCTTGTGTTTTTAAATTACATTTTATGTGCTGCTGCTGTAGTCTACCACTGCAGCTCTCGTGGCTGAACGATGTGAGATACAGCAGTGCTAATCTCTAGCACATGTGAAAAATGGAGGAATGTACTCAGAGAACAGAAAGTCCACATACCAACAAGCAGCTTCTGTGTCAGCAGCTTGCTGGACCAAAAAAAAAGAAATGAATGATCATCACTGCAAGCCTTTTGAGGGTGTCTGAGGATCCCAGGAAGGGGTTAACAGCATCCATGGGTGTGTGTCCATAGGCTGCACTCTGCACATCAAATCAAATATTTATGAATGAAGGTCAGATGTGCCCCTTTCAGGAGGCTGTCCCCTAACTGTTTACAAAATACAGCTTGAAAAAGAACACGGCCAGGTTGAGTTACAACCTGACATCTCTGGTGTGTCAGAAATGTGACATAATGGCTTATGCCTCTGTGTTGGTGGGGTTCAGCCCAGCTCCCTACTTGAGCCTCAAATGCTATTTATAGTAACACACTGAGTCATAGAAGCAGGAATGTCAGACTGCCTGTGCTGTGCTGCTCTTACACGTTGCACTGCTAACAATAGAAAGCCAGCCTAGATTTGTTAGAATAGAATAACTATTCTTTTCCACGCATGTGGCTGTATCTCTGTCTCTGTCTCTGTCTCTCTCTCTCAGTGATTTATTTATTAAAGAATGTCACTGAATAAGAGATACCTTCTGGGTGAGGCAGACTGGCTTGTTTAATTTATTTCCATTGTTCTGGGTGGCATTTACACAAAACATCTAGAGTTTATTTACTGCAAATATTTTTAACGCTGTGTGCGTGGTCTGATTTTTTTCCAGCAGGTATCAGCCATCTGCTACTCTGTCTGGCTGATGCCTACAGCTTGTTTCTTTACATTAATATCTCTCTCCCTACATAGAGTAGCATGAAGAAGGAATTCCCTTGTGGAGGTGTGAGCAGTGTAAATGTAGGGAGCAGTAAGAATGCAATTTCACTTCTATCATGTAACATAAAGCACATTTTGCACTGAGCTTTGGTGAAGTTGAAGCTTTTGCTCCATAAATCTGTCCATAATTTAGCCCAGAATATCTTTATATTTGACCCAGTTCTCTGCTACTGAGATCATCTCGGTCTTTGACGAGTCAGTTAATTTCCATTTGCCATTTTCTCTGCCTTTAAACCACAAATATAAAATTTACTCTCTAGGCAAAGGCGTGAATGACATAGGTTTATTTTGGGGAAGTCACTGGTAGCTAGCTAAAATGAAGAACTAAGTAATAGTAGTAGTGAGAGACTCTCCAAAATCTTGATGCTGACAGTATATATGTATATTAAAAATACAAGTGGCTTTTAAGGGGTATTCAGGATTTTGATTAGTCATATTTCCAATCTTTTCTTCATAACTGTGAATAAAAGTTTGCTTGTAAAAGAAGAGCTTTGTTTTCCCTGACGCTAACCTGCATCTTTTAATAGAAAGCAGAACCTTGGTATATGATGATGAGAGTTAACAATATCCTAAAGCGTTGGTTTGTTTGTTTTTCAGCATCAGTTTAGTGACCAGTCCTTTCTCAGTTGAGTTTAGTGCCTGGAAAACCATAAATTGGAAGGTCAGTTTGGTGTCCAGATTCTACACTGGTGCTTTGTCTTGTTGGGGATGTGCTGAGTGAAATTCCCATCTCAGTGCAGCTGTTTCAGTGCACTTCTGTCTTCTCAGTTCCATGAGTACCTGTGGCTATCATCTGCAAGGGAATAATTTAGGAGTTACTGTTTCCAGTTATTTGGTATTCCAGAATACAGCACTTACTTTGACCCACGGCAAACATTTGTGTAGCACTGCCTGGCTTCAGAACCCAGGTGCTCACTGAGCAGAGTCATTTCTCATTTTTATTATTTTTACTGTTTGAAGTAGAGAACAGACAGGTAATCCCATTTTACACAGGCTGTATGTTAGTCTGATCTGTTCTATGGTCAGTAGGCATTGAGAGACCATTTATTAGCATGTTTTGTGGTCTAATAAATAATAAATAATAATTGCTTTAAAGGTAAACCCAGGAGTGGATAAACTGCTCACCACAGAAAAGCCACTGTGCTGCAGCCTGTGCTCATCCTTGTTTCTCCTCTTGATCCTGGCTCAGTTTGAGTAAATACAATAATAGCAAACTCATAAATCCCACTTTAGCTTTGTGTGTGCATTGGAAGAGCTGCCCTGCTCTCTCTCAGATGTCCCTTGCAGCCCCTGGGTGCGTTGGGCTGTGCGGGGGCAGAGGAACGCGCGCTGGTGTCGGGGCTGGCAGCGAGGGACGCTGGAGTCCCGCTTGTTCCCAGCGCCGGCTGTGGCTGCGCCCACGACACGAGGGGCACAATCCGCGGGCAGGGATGAGCTGCCATCAGCCATAGCAAAACACCACGCTGGGAAAAGATAAGAGAAACCAGAAGGAAAGAGACAGTGATGAGCAATCGGACCTGATCAGACCTTGTAGGAAATCTGAGCAGGAGAGATTATTATCTGGAATAAGCTGCCTTTTTTCTTTCTTTTCTTTTTCTTCTTCTTCTTTTTTTTAATCCACCTCAGCCAAACACTGTTGGAAAAGAGATTGTGTTTAAATTACTTCAGCTAATTCTTGCTGCTTCCACTACAAGGAAAAAGTGTTTGCCATGGTGAAAGAAAAAGGTAATTATGTTTATTGATAGACTGGAGCCGAAACCTAATGTGCTAGCCACAGTCACCTGAGGTTTAAACCTTCACATTTAAGATGTGCATGCTGTGATTGGCAGTTGTTGTTTTCCTTTCTATAAAAATGGTGTGTGAAGCCCTGCAGTGGATTGCATTGATTATCATTGTACCTGCTTTAATAAGGGTAGAATCTGGAACACATCTAATTTAGTGTGTCTGCACAGTGGGGTCCCTTCTGTGTGTACATGTTTGTTTGGGGGTTTTTTTCTGTGATTTAACCCAAGCTGACAGTTTTTTACCTGTATTTGCTACAGTTCAAGTAGCTTTGACCACTGCAGCAGCTAGTTTAAAGATAAACATTGATATATTCAAATCTGGACTTGAGAGGGTGTATTTTAAATTTTAATGGATAAATGGATTATATGGGATTTTGCAAAATACTTGAATTTTGCAGCAGCAGTAAATTAGAGATCAGTTTCAGTTATAAGTAACATTTAAAGCCTCCTACAGAAGAATTTGCTAGTTTAAATAATTTAGAAATGGTTGTGGGGTGTTTCCTTGCTGGTCTGTGTCATTTATTGTATTATGAAGATGTGAGATACATTCTGAGTTGTATTTGAGTGTACTGGATGTGGTTTGGGGTCATTACATTATCACAGACAGATCCAGACTCAGTCTCTTCTGTGAAGAGGAGAATCTGTGTTCCTTACTTTTGAGGACTCTGTAAAAAATAACATGGAACAAATTCAAACTAGGGCAGAAATAGAAATAAGAAGGAGTAAAGTTGAGTAAGAGTGAGCAGTTTTGCAGCTTTGAACACCTGTGCTAAGACTTTTTTAAAAAGTGAGTGTAATTAGCTTCACAGATGCTTAGATTGAGGAGAGCAGGACAAATGCCTCATATATGACAAGTGCCTGCCACAGTGTGTCATACATATCAGGAGGATTGTAGTAATAACCATTATCCAGTCTATTGATGATTTTTGTTGATGAAAGGCAGTGACCCAGCATAAATTTTATTGGCTACTTGGTAGCTTTGGGATCCCTTATTTCAGATTTACAAGATTACTTTTATAATGTCAGTCATGAACTGATGACCTGCTATCCCTATCAGTGAGCCATACCAGGGAGGGTTTAAATAGGAATTTCACTCCAAATCCTGGAAGGTGCAGGTTTCAGAATAATTTGAATGAACTATATCAGTCATCTTTTCAGAAAAATAAGTGTATTGTCATTCACTTTATCATAACTGTTGCTTGTTTTTTAAGATGCATTTTAAGACAGGGCTGCTGGTTTTCTTGTACATAAAATATGTGTAGCATTCAGGTTTGGTCCTTTTATATGTTTCTGTCCCCCCCCCCAGCTGATGTCACTTGGTTGGATTCCCTGTGTTACGTGGAGTTGTACCTGAGGAATACTCTGTAAATTCAGTTTTAGCATTCTGCACCATGAAAGTTGTCATTTACCGGGAAAAAAATTAAAACAAGCCCATCATTTCTGTAAAAAATGGGAGGAAAAAAGCTTCATAGAATAGCAGGAGAAGTTGACAATAAATGGTTAAAAATCTGAAAAACACTTGTGTTTAAATTGCTTCCTTTCCCCCTTCCCACCAAGTTTAATGCATTATTAAAAATGGCTGTTTATATTTATGTTGGATATAAATATTTTTCTTCCTGTTCACAGAGATAATGGACTAAAATAACTAAATGCTCTCTTTAATTTTGGAGTGCCGTTACTGATATTTCATATCTCATGGCTGCAGAGGGAGAAAGGATGGTATCTGTTAAATATTTTGATTTTATATGTTATTACTTTCAAATAATTTCCCCAACAATTTTTTTATCTCTTTTGTTTCTGCCTCAATTTTCCTTTTTCTGTTTGTTGGTGGAAAGGTTTGGTTGCTTTTTTTGGTTTTTTTTTGTGTTTGTTTTTTTCTGGTTTTTGTTTTGGTTGTTTTTTCTTTTTTTTTTCTCCTCTGCTTTAGTCAGAAGGTCAGGATTTATTACTCTAAATGACACTCTCTACAGTGATACTCTTGCAAAATGCAGTCAGTACAATACAGCTGGTACCTTCCCTTCCAGCCACTGTTGGAAGTGTGGTTTGAACAGGCTGAAAATGCAGTCCAGCCCAGTGTCATTTCATAGACATGTTAACTAGGCACTGGAGGGGCTGGTTTCAGCTAGAAAAATGCAACTCCAATTCACTGAATTGAAAAATGGTTGGTAGCAGTTTGTAGCAAATTAGCATGCTTCATTATGCTCATATTGCAGAATGATTTCGGTGTCTGCCTGGTTAGTTCATACACAAAAAAAATCCTGAGGCCAGGGTGTTTTCTGCTGACACCAAACGGTGCTTCCTAAATTATGTCTGACTGATGCCACATTTTCATCCCTCTGTGTACTTATCTATTTCCAATTATGAGCCCTTTTTATCTAGTTACTCAACTAAATTATTATCACTGTGCTGCATCCAAGGGCATCTTTCTCTCTTCTTATCCTTTAACAGAAAGAAAGTTTACTTGTGCATATGTTTGTCTTGTTAATAATTCTCTCCAGCAATTTAAAGCCCATATTGAATAATCTGCATTCTTGCTGCTTCTATGTTGAGGTCAGTGTGTGGGTTGGGAGCCTGCTAGCCAGGTTTCTTTGTGATACAAGTGTTGTAGTTTCATTTTTACCCCCATTAGTTCACATAAACTGAGGATTTAGCCCTGATTCTTGACTTCTTGAGCAGTTGATGAGAAGGCAGCCCTGGCATTCAAGTGGTGGTCTGTGAAAGCATATTGGTAATCAGCTTTGTACCTGATGAAATCTTGGGCAGGATCATCCATGGGCAAACCTATGAAAGGGGATTAGTAGTTGTTCATGCCATGCTTCTGCGTGCTTGGAAGGATAAAAGGAGAAAATATGAAGGGTTGAAGATTTTTTGGATTAAAAAAGTGGGCACAGAGGCTTAATGATTTCTGTTCTTCATATATTGATTCTGCTGAAGGGAAGGTGCTGGCACCTACTGGGTATCGAGTTGCAGTGAGCTTGATCATGTTCCCATGTTCTCACAACCTCTCTGTAGGTGCTCACTGGTGCTTGCTTTCCCAGGAAACCACACAGAAGGTGCAGGTCACCAAGATGATACCATATTTCCTGTATCATTTGGCCCATGGTCTGGTTCATTCTTGCAGAGAGATTTTGTTCTCTGTTGTTTTTTCTTCATACTTTTGATAAAACATGATAGCAATACCCTTTTCAAGCTTTGACCAAGAGGACTGATTTTATGCTTGCAGTAGCTCCAACCTTCTTCTCTTGGAAGGAGAGCTCCCAAAGGAGCTTTTAGTCCTTCTCTGTAGTTGTAATGCTTTAGATGGGACTTGCCTTGAAGAGTATGCAAATGTTACCTGTCTGCTAATTTAAATGTGTTCTCTCTTGGGAACTTTGTCTCTCCAGTGCTCTGTGTATTTGCAGTCTTAGCATTTATTCTCTGTGTTAATCAGGAAAATGTTGAGTAATGGGATTATGGCTCTAACACTGTCACAGTGTCATGGTCATTGATGAAATATAGTCTTGATTTGAACTCATGACTTTGGAACTTTTTAACCCCAGGTGACCTGGGAAAGTCTCCAAGGTTGTTGCTTTTTGAGCACATGACAAGATTATGCAATCACATATTGGAGGAGGAGGATTGGGGAGTTAATTTTCTTTTTGCTTCAGTTTACTTAGTTTCAAATTTGGTTCTGCTTGGCAGTTTGCTTTTGGGGATGGGCATTTGGGCTTTTTTTTTTTTTTTAATAATTAAGGGCATGTGCTGCCTTGTACAAACCACAGAAAAGGCATTTTGTAAATATGCATAATAGTAGATGTTGAAAAAATACACTTGTACTAAAGAATAGAACAGTTTTGTGTTAGAGGCTCTTAAGGTGACCTTGGGGAGGTAATTTGATCTCTCTTTGTGTTAATCTGTAAAATGAGGATAAGAACATTCCTCTTGTCTGCCTTGATTATTTGAATTAGAGGTCTTTGGAGCAGAGACTTTCTTTTACCTTCCTTCACAGCTGTGACAAGGCAATCTTAGTGTTGGGATTTCACTAATTCTATTTGTACCAAAAAAAATACCCAGTGCTATGTGATTATCTTATAAACAACTTATTACTTTTAAAAGGCAATGCAATTGTAAAGAAATTATGTTTCTATTGGCACATTTATGGCATTGCTTTTCTGTATTTTATCTTTCTAAATTTCTTTTTAATATTAGATTTCAAATTGCAGTTCTGGTGTGCAGCATTGATACTGAGAGAAACAAAAATAACCAAGGAGATGCCAGCTCAGGCTCTGCATGTTTACTGGAGATTTNCATGTTTTCTGGGGATTTCTTTTTTTTTTTTTTTTTTTTTTTAATAATAGCACTTATTTCACATGAGAGTGCAAATACTCATATCCAAAGAGTTGGGCAAGCACAGTGTGCAGTCCTGCCATGCCTGACCACTTCCCATGTTTCCCAGTAGTGGAATTCCATACATTCCTTGCATCCCAGCTGTGTGTAGGAGCCAGCTCTCTGAAGATACGATGGCAGATATTTTATACTGAGAAATGGGAGAACTTTTGCTATTGATCTCACTGGAGGGGAAGGCTTAGGGGGTTTAGCCATTAAATTTGAGACCACAGAGTTCATAGGTTCAGGTAGTGGTAGAGGCAGCTCTTTCTCCAACTGAAACAGTGAGTGGTATGAGCCAAAAAAACCCAGTTTTGAAAAGGAGAGGTTCAATCAATTTCATTTTCTCACAATTAGCAGAGTTCTAATTGCTGATTCTGGTTTTGAAGATAAAAGCAAGCAAACACATGCTCAGAGAAACACACCTCATGTTCTCTCTGGACACTTCTCCTTCACCTTGCTGGTCTCCAGTCCATGTCACTCATTATCCTCAGAACCTTTGGTGAGGCCTGGGTGGGGCAGGACACTGGTACCAGGCCATTGCTGCTCCTTTCATTGTGTGCTGATCTTTCCTTGCTCAGTTATTTCCACATGAGTTCCTCTGCTGGCTGCAGTCCTTTCAGAGTTGTACCACCTCCCAAAACTCTTTTCCCTGCTTGGGGCAGCTCCTTTGCCTCAGCATTTCTCCTGCCCCGGCATCATTTCTGTTTCTGTCTTCCCCGTGCTTTGGTGTCTTCTCTGTCCTGGCATTGTGTCCTGTATCTCACAGAATCCCAGAGTGGGTCAGCTTGGGAGGGACCACAGTGGCTCATCTGGTCCAACCTCTCTGCTCAAGCAGGGTCACCCTAGAGCACAGGGCACAGGATTGTGCCTGGATGGTTCTTGAACATCTCCAGTGAGGGAGACTCCACAACTTCTCTGGGCAATCTGTGCCAGTGCACAGTGAAATGCTCTGGTCTCTCTCTCGTGTCTCCTGCTGTTTGTCCTTCAATGATTACTGCCTGTTGCTATGTCTGTGTTTTTGCAGAGGTTCTCTGTGCTCCCCTGGTTCTGTTTCAATGTGCAATGGGTCAGTTTTGCCATTTGCTGGACTGGTTGGACCAACAGTGACCAGCACAATCCCATCTTTGGCCACCTCCTACACACAAGTCACCACTGCAGCACCATCATTACCACAGCCCTGCTGGTTATGGTGAATACAATTGAGTGGAATAAAAATTTATATGGTTGCTTTCCTTGGATGAGAATTCAAAAGGCAACACTTCTATAGATAGATTCTTGGCATAGTAAAATTGTTTAAAAATACATTAAGCTAGGGCAGAAAAATATTTTTCCAAAGGGGAAGTAGGAATCTTGGTAGGAAAGAATTTACAAGTTAGGATGATAATTTGGCTTGCTACTGTTGGAGAGTCAGTTATTTTTGAGAAAAATTAATGGATACTGGAAGAAAAGACCAAGTTCCACTAATCAAAATGTCTTGTGCCCTTCAGGTGGGAGAAGCCAGGGAACAAGAAAGTAATTTTTTTTTGTTCTGGGGGCAATCCATAACTAATTTAAAAAGGATTATTTATAACAAAGTTGGTTTTCCACCTAGAGGACAGTCAGTATCCCCAAAAGAATAATTAATCCTTGCCTTCGTTGAGCCTGGATAACTTTCAGGCTCACTAGAGATCTGTCTAAGGAGAACACTTAGGCATTGTCTGAAGCCTGTTCTGTTCAGCAGAGTGTCTTGTTGAGTCTAATTGAATCACTGGGAATTAAAGCTAAGTAAGTGCTTCAGTATTGTCCCAAAGTTGGACTCAATTTTTAGAGGCTGTGTGATGTTTTTGAAAAAAAAATCATGTATCTTATTAATGGTGGTCATTTTGCATTGTAAGAGACAACTAGAGAAACAATTCTGCATTTTATATGCACTGATCATAAAGGGATATAAAGGCAGAAATGATAGAAGCCTTGTGTCAATCAATCCTGTACATGATCTATTATTAATACCAGCTGATCAGAAGTGAAATGTTGTTGCTCTTATGCTATATAAGAGAATAATAGGCAAGGTTCTATAAACACTGTCAGCAGGGTGGGGAACTCCCCAGTTCCCACTGCTCTTAGTACCACTTCAGCATCACGAGTCAGTATAATCTACATGGCAGTATTGTGGAACTTTGTTTTAGTTCAGGATCTGGTTCAGAAGCAGTATTATAAAATTATAAATTAAATTATAAATTAAATTATAATTAAAATTATATCAAATTAAAGAAGTGATCTGAATAGAAATGAAGCCTTGCAGAACATTGAGTGTTATCTTTTATTACTGCTGGATCGAACAAGAGTCAATGAATTACTTGTTTGTTCAAAGAAGCAGTTGCATTTGTATTTTCTTCAAAGGCACCTCAAAACAGGATTTGATGGATTTGAGGGTGTCTGCTAGCTATCCAGCAGTGCAGGTGCTAGCCAGAGGAACAGGCTCTGTTCAGGGGTACCAAATTGTCAGTGCTTTCCCTGGGATAGTCCATTTACCATATAATGTTAACACCTGATGGTCTTTAGGAGCACAATTATTTATTGTTGAACTAATATACCTCAGAAACTGATTTCTGTGCTGCAATGTTTTTAAGGTCTGGGTGCCAACATGGGCAAATAATCACAGGGCAGAGCCTCTGAAATGTCTGTTTTATCAGCTCTGTACATGGCAAACTGTCCTGGGCATCAGGAGCCCCGTGAAAACTTGTGTTGCTCATTTCTGTGGCTGCCTAGATTTAGTTTGAGGATGTGTAGCTCAGTCCTTAGAAATGCCAGAAGTGAGGGTGGTACTGAATGATGGGCATTTACCAGATCCTCGATTGAAGGAGGGTTTCTAAGCACAGGGCACAGACTCCTGTGGTTTAAAGGGGTTGGCTGAGGACAGGTCTCTGCAAAGGGCTTGTGAAAAACTCTTGGGGAGATTCCTGGGGGTAACTGAGATTTTACAACAGATTCTGTTTTGAAAACATCTGGGAGACTTATGTAGGTCAGTATTCCTCCTCAGATAATCTCAGGGTGAACAGTGGAAGAATTGATTATTAAAATTAGCATCTTTATATTGACTTACTTCAGAAGGAGATTTAATTCATTTTGCTGCGTGGAATACTCATGCAGCCTCTAAAAAGGATGCATAGGGGAACTGTGATGAGTTTGTTGCCAGAATCCCCATGTGGGATGCTGTTTGGGTAGCTGAGAGGCCTGATAGACATTTGAGTGCTATTATGGGTAACCACCACTCATCAGTAAGCCTGAATTTCCATGCTGTCTGGAAAAAGCAATTGTTTTTTCTGCTAACTTCAGCAACTTGCTTTCATGTAGCCTTGAGGATCCTTAAGGATTTACACTGAATAATTTGACACTTCTGTTTAATCATTGTTGTGAGTAAGGTCTTGGTCATCTTTGTGGGTCCTTTCCACCTCA
This sequence comes from Leptocoma aspasia, assembly GCA_013399835.1. Lineage (NCBI taxonomy): Eukaryota > Metazoa > Chordata > Aves > Passeriformes > Nectariniidae > Leptocoma > Leptocoma aspasia. The sequence goes on along the minus strand of VXAX01004303.1, from coordinate 238,445 downwards.
GACTATTCTGTGATATTTTTTTAAGATAGAGACATCAAGTGATGTGTATGAGATGGTTGCTCAGAGTATGCTGAGGGGCTCTTGAGTTTCTAATTACCTCTGTCCTATGTTAGAAGAAAATCAGTCTTTTGAAATAGTGATTGATCCTCTTGTGTACGTCAGATATGTTGCAGGCATAAGTAAATTTTTTTTTTTTTGGCACTTACAAGGCTTATAAAAAATTACTACATGTTAGAGACTTGAAGATGTTGGGTGTGAGAAGCAAATGTTTTGCATGATCTTCCAGCCCTTCAGCAAGGAGTTTTAAAGGGTGAACTGATTATCTTGAAATACTGTCCCCCAGTAAGTTGGTTGTGGAACCAAGTGCAGAGAACCTTTGTGGGTGTGATGAAGATCAAGAAGGGCATTCCCAAAACATCAGATAAGAGAGTCTGAATTCACTCTCTTTATCACCCAGTTTTTATGGTGATCTGTCTCGTGAAAAATTACTCTGTACTAATGTAGAAATATGGCAGAATAAATTCCCTTTGTGTTTCTCCCCTTTGGCTTGCTAACCACTAATCAGCAATCCATCTGTTTACAATCATGTTGAGTAATGCAGGAATGCAGGTTTTGATTCAAAGAATGGCTTGGCTTAGTCAACATTTGTTTGATCATCATCTGTTTCTCAGCATGTCTTAGTTTGCTGAATACTTCATTGCAAGATTAGTGCCTTTTCATTACTGAAAATTGTTTTTAAACTCCCTATTGCTTTTTCTGTTTGAGCTTAAAACAACTCCGGACCATATTCAATTAAGAAGCTGTTCTTGACTCCTCTTTGAAAGGATTATAATTTTTCTTAAGCAAATACAAGTGTAATAATTTTGTCAAGTCCTTTTGTTCCTGCTAAGTATAGATGATGCTCTAGAAGTCTTGTATTCACCTGCCAAGTGATCAAAGTCAAACATGTGTGGACAGACATGGCAGATGTTCCTCCTTGCTGCTGTTTTAGAGAATGACAAACTCTTCTAAATAGGCTCTGATGCTTTTTTGTTGAGAAGAGCATCAGTAGAGCTGCTGCAGTTTCCCTGAACTGCAGAGCTGAGTTAGCACTAAGGTGTGTTTCTACCTGACAAACTGAGAAAGCACTCGGGCTCCTGCTGGGTCCAGAGCAAGAGGAGGATATCCCAAGGTTCCTGTTCAGCCATAAGAGCCTTCCCAGTCACATTCATTTGTCACATTCATTTGTCACTGAGAAACTGTGAAAATTGCACACTAAAGACTGTCAGAATCAGTGGTGAAATCCCCTGAGTGTCCAGACAAGGATATAACCCCTACATAAACACAACCAAATTTTCTTTATCTCTCGGTCACTATCAAAGGCTTGGAAAACTGGATCCACCAAACACATTTCTTTTAGTCACAGAACCATCACAGTTACATTGTTTATTTTGTGTATGTTGTAGAAGGTAATCTTTTTTCCAGATAGGATCAAGCAGGTGCTGGTGTTAAATATTTCACTTAATACTGAACCATTCATATTCATAAATCTTCATAGGGCTGAGGCCTTAGGCCCTGATCTTGTATGCTGTTCTGTGGGGAATTAATTGCAGTATCAAAGCTTGAGACAGAAGAAGGAGGAGGGAAGACAATAAGAAACAGCAGGAAAAATAGAGAGAATATTTTTTTTTAAGTAACATAGGAGTTGCCTCTTATTGATTTACAGTTACAGTTGTTAATATTTGGGGTTATTGCCTGGCACTCATATCTCTGAATTTTTTTATATTTCATTCTGTTAGCTGCATTAGCTCTATTAATGGGTTATGTATACCTAAAAATAGGAAAGTATTTAAATACTGGTTTCATTACTCAAAAATAATGTATGTTTCATCTCCTATTTTTAAAATTTGCTTTCTGGTATTGAAGCCTTTACATCCGATTTTCATGCAATAAGATTGATGTCTTTGCTTACAAAATTTTCTCAATTTCTTTTATTTTACGAGCTACCCTATCATTCTAATTTATCTAGTTAAACTTGTAAATGTCTTTATAGCTTATTTTTCCTTTTAAAAAATCAGTTTTTTCAAGGAAGCAATGCACCTGGTTTCTAGACTGGATATGTGCCATGTCTTCTGCTTAGCATTTTGTGAAAATCCTTTAGCTGCTGCAGAAGCTGCCAAGAGATGTGGAGGATGGGGTGGAAGGAATGGATACCAGTCTGTTCATTACTGTCTTGTAGTCAGCCCCACATCTGGCCATGAGATGCTATTTTGAGGATAGATAGCTCTGGTGTACTTTGATTATTGTAGCTGAAGAACTGAGGCTGAGAAGCATTGGTTGTGATCAGAATTGAATTGGACACGTTAGAAAATATTAGTTTTTCTCAGGTCTTCTCTTTGTTAGCCAAGTAGAGAGTCAGACCAGAGGCGGAGGACTGGGGGATTGGCAGTGATTCTTTCTGGCTCTAAACCAGAGCAGACTTGGGCTGTGCTGTCCCTCTTTATGTGACTTTCTCTCCTAATCCTTCTTCCCTGTGCTGCCCTACTTGCTGAGCTGTAACTTCCATCCCACCAACACCCAAAAAAAAAGGAGTGTGAGGTAAAATGGGGTGTTTGGAGTGTCTGGAGCCTTGCGCTGTCACTGGTCAGCCCATTGTGCTCTCACACACGAGTGCCACACCTCACCATGATCAGGGCACTGACTTCTGCAAAAGGAGCTGCTGCACTGCCATGGTCCCATTTGCATCTGCTCTTTTCAGCAGCAGATGAATTGTAAGAGGAAAATGATAATACTTTTATGGAAAATGTGAGAAAACATTTCAAAACTGTGGCAAAAAGCTACCAAGTTTTTTTTTCTGCCTTGTTTTAAAAATAGGTACTCTGGCTATCTATAGACAGCACAAATAGTTTTAAGGCAAATTGGCACACTGTAGGAGTGATACAGATAAATTTGGAGGAAGAAAGAGCTTTATAATGATTCTTCAGATCTGACTTGAATGGCAGTGGTATGAGCTAGCTGCAGTCTAAGATTTTCCCTTAGGCTTTCTCATACATGTGTAGGCAAGCAGCTTGCTGGTATCTCTTCATGGGAGTGCCTCCTTCCAGGATTTCCTGGAATTCCTGAAGATCCCTGTCAGATACCTGTGGCTAATGACTGCAGTAATATCTTTATCAGTCCCTGGCAGCTGGGAGGTTTGATTTCCCTCTCAGTCACTGCTTGGTCACCTTACCTGATAGGATTCTTACAGATTTGAGATTCAAGAACTGAGTCTGCAGATAAGCAAAATGACACTGCATTTTTCACCCCTTCTTTTAAATGGGTATTTCAGTACCTCCTCGAGTCTCCACTGTGCTGGGCTTTTACAAAAGAGGAATTCCTTGGAGACTGTATGGGCTATAGACAGACTGGCTTTACAAACCAGGGGTTACAGGCAGTTATCTCTGAAAGAAACACAAAAGATGGGAGAAAATTACTTCTCTTCTCTTTACAATAGAGCATGGAGAAGTAGTGATAAGGTAGATTCCATTCTTGAACTTGATTCTCTGGTGTCTCCAGCATCTTTCAGCTCAGAAAATATTTTTTCCCAGCTTGTCCTCCTGTGCACAGTGCCCACCTGCCTCCCTCTGTCCTGTCCCAAGCAAGGGGCTGCCCAGCTGCATTAACAGTGGAGCTGCTTGGCAGCATCAAACAATGAGATAATTCTACTTTTAAACCTTCAGGTTTTGAACTGCATATCCTGTAAATTAGTTTAAGAAATCATAGCTTCCATCAGGTAATACAGAGATGGGGGGCAGAGAGAGTTGTCTGTAGAAAGCTTTGATTGCATTTACTGCCTTGGCAATCTCAAGCACAGTCCTTTACTTTTATTACTGAAAGCAGAAAGAAGTGAGGAGATTTTAAAACAGGCTATCAAAAACTTGGAGTAGTTTCACACCATTATAGCTGTGCTTTATTTTTCCTCCTTAATAGTTCAGTCTTCAGCCAGGAAAACACAGCAGCTGAAAATCAGCATTTCAGAGAACATGCTGTCTGTGTCAGGCCACTCCTAAGATATAAATGACAAAGCTGTGACATTCTGAGAATCCCCTTACCCATGCTGCAGTGTGCACAGCCTGTTCTCAGTGCTGTGCAGCAGAGCCCAGAGGTTGTGGAGCTACAAGCCACAGAGATTTTGTATCCTGGCATAAAGCTTGAAGTTACACATTCTACAGCATGGGTAGAGTTGACTGAGCATAGCTTCCAGGTTTATTTGTGGAGGTATCCATGCAAATGGAAAAATGATAAAAATTCACTTTTAAAAGAAGTAGCCCATATAGTCTTCTTAAAAATTTAGAAGAAGCTTTTTTTTTATTATATTGCAATTTAGAGTAGAACTGAACTAAAACTACTTTTTTGTGACTCCACCTTGGAGCATTCCCATAGCAAGGTGTTTCCCAGAAGCTTTTCTGACTTCCAGTTAAAAGCCAAGGTACATCCTGGCTTGCAGCAGACACATGGAGTCTTGCCAGCAAGAATCTGCAGCTAAGAATCCCTTAGCCTGAGCCTTTGATTTCCTAACAGTTCTATGTTCAGGGAGAGAATCATCAATAAAGAAGGCTGCAGTATTTATTTTCACAATTTTCTTTATTTCTTTATTCAACTGCATACTCTTCAGGTAGTTGCTGTAATTTCCATTTCAGAAAGGTTTCTTACGAATACTGAGGTCTAATTTCTAGCTGATGCAACAAAAAATAATTGTTTTTAAACCCTTTAGACAATGATCTGATGTACAGAAAACACCCCAACAGAACAGTTTTCAACTTTGCACGGTGAATTAAGTCTTTAATTTTGCTCAGAAAATGCCTTTGGTTTCTCTTTTGAACATTAGGTTGTGGTTTTTTCTATCTCCTTTTGTTTTTAATTATTTCTTTGCAGGTTTGGGATTATTTGGAGATGTTTAGATAAAATGCAGTAACAAGTACTCTCAATCTGTTAGAGTTGCTTTGAATTTACATCCATATAGTGCAGTTGCAAAACATAATGAAATCAACATTGCTTGACTCACAAGGAAACATAAGGAATGACAAAAATAATGGTGATATGTCTGCAGAGTGATGTTAGCACAAAGCAACACTAAAGTGACAAAGACTGTTTTCCTCATGGCTGAAGGTGCTATTGATTTTTTTTCTATCCTTTTTATTTCTCCCTGACTTAAATTATGTAATCCCGACTTCCCAATTGTCCCAGTCAGTGTATGTGTTACTCTGGGTAAATTGGATATTTAATGGGACATTGATTTGTCTTATTTGAAACCTAAATGAGTTTAAGAAAGCATTAATTATTCATTGATTATTCATTTGAGCTAGTCTTGAAAACAGGAGTGGAAGTCTTAACCTAGCTTGTCTTGAAAAGTTCTTCTATGTGTATCTCTGACCAGAGATTTTATTAATTAATTAAAAAAAAAAAAGTCTTCAGGCAGTGCCCAGCAGTCTTACACAAAAGCACCCATGCACCTTGTCATGCTGGTTGGGCTAAACTGGGATGTGACAGGTGTGTCACATGCCACTTTGAGACAGGTGTCAGTTTATATCCTTATGTTGGAACTGGCAAACACTTAACCTGTGTTTATGTCACACACCCATGATGTGGTGGGCACTTTGTGGTGTGAAGACAATTGTGAGCCCTGGTACTGAACCAAGAATGTGACTGCCTGTCTTAGGTGCTTATGTGACTTTTTCCATCCCAGTCCCTGGGAACCTTGTCATGGGGTTTATTCTCACAGTAGGCTGAGGTTAACAGTGCTGTTGCACCTGGTTTACAGTCCCAGACACTGAAGACACAGAGAAGCTAAAACATTCAGATAATTTTAAGCTGGTAGGTCCCAGGCTCAGTGACTTAGCTGAATTTAAGTGCATGGCTTTATTCCTTTAGGGTTAGGGGATATCATCCAAAGCGCCCAGATATCTGTTGTGGAGCAGGGGTTGGAATCTGGGTTATCCAGATTCTAAATTAATGTCCTGTCACTGATTATACTGTCTGGAGTCTATTGCAATTGTCTTAGACATGATCTAGAGTTGCCTTATTACATCCTGTGCAGTCTGTGATGCCTGAGAAGTTATCCTGTAGTTGTTGTGGGGAGGGTTGGTGCAGGCAGAGCCTGAAATATGGACTCTCTCAAGGTGTGAAATCCCTGCAAGGAGATAAGCCCAGCTCCTGACTCAGACCTTTTCAGACCTAGAGCAGCTTAAAACTGACATGTTCAGTGGGCTGGCTGGACTCCAGTCAGAAACATTTCAATAAGGTGCTTGTAAAGCTATTTCTTTTTTCTTTAATTCCCTGTTCTGTCCTCACTGGTAGCTATGAAGGGTCACCTCTGCCACTGAAAAGCCTTGTGTGTATTGTGTGCATCCAAAGGAAAAAGCTTACAAGCAATTCCTTACAGGAGGGTGAAAGTCAATTACTCAATTTTGACCTACAATGCCAAATGGAGGCCAGTAAGACAAGCACCATAATTAGCTTCACTTAAGAGATCAGTCTGGAAATAGCAACTAACAGTGTTTGTATTCATTTAAATGGCTTTAAAGGCAGAACTGGAAAGAAGCTGCATCATTGGACCAGCCTTGAAAACAATTATTGACTCTCCTGTAAAGAGCAGAGGCTTGTGTTTCAGATCAATACCAGAAGATCTGGAACCTGGTGAGCAGAATGTCAGGGTGTCCTACACATGTGAGGTGGAATAAGCAGAATGTTGCAGGTACAGATTTCACATTGCACCATATAAATCTTAGACAGCATTTTCCCAAATTCTTTATCAATGGATAAAGTCCTCTTGTGACTAACTTTAAAACTCCACACTGTTAACTTCAGCTTGCATCAGGCCCATCTCAGGCTGTCTGGATCTGAGAGGGAACTTTGCTCATAATAATTTAATTTGTTAGCAGTCCTCTTTATGTTTGTCTTTTATTCTTTCTTCCTTTCCTTCTTTCCTATATATTTCCTTAGTTGCCAGTGAATAGTTTTGTAAGAATAATAACTTCCAGAAACAGTAATAATAAAAACAGAATAATAACTCCAGAAACATTATTGCACTGCAGACTATTAGATGAGGTTCACTCACTTACCTTCACTCAAAGTAAGGCATTCAGTGAGCTTTTACTCCACTGGAGCTGCTAATTGAAATACTGGTTGGCATTACCAGCTGAATTCTGTTCACCAGGATGGACTGAATAACTGCTCAGGGGAAATAGTTTAAGTGAGGCTACCAGAGAAGGAGGTATTAAAACTTTGAGCTTGAGTAGAGGAATTCAGCCATTTTCTTTGAAGTTTGGGGTGGGAGATGTTTGTGGTGATAGGAAGAAGAGAATAACAGTTACTGTATTAGTTTGGCTGGATGTGTATAACAGAAATTGCTTAGAATATTTGTTGTTCTCTATTTTTGATGCTGTTACTCCCCTAATCACATATTCAGCATTTTTATTATTAATCTCATATTTCTGTAATGCAAACTGATAGCAGCATTTCTTCAGTAAGATATTTATAAAGGAGAATAATATAAAAAGACTTCATGGAGTGATGGGGCTTTTCCCCTAGAAATCCACTGAAGAAGGGGAGGAATCTGGTGCAGTAAATATGAGCAAGGTGTCTGTTATATAGCTGCATAAGCAATAACCTGAAAAACAGCATGGTCCTGGCTGGGGTGATGCCAAGAACTGATCAGAAAAGGACAAGATCTCGAGAAAACTCTGAAGATGTTTTTCAGTGACATTGAGAGTGATGTATCAGCACTCAGCCCTTTGCAGGCCAGGAAAAGTAGGACAGGAGTGGTAAAAAGACAGAGGCGTGGGTAGAGGTATGTTTTCTCTGAAATGTTCTGATGAGCACCACTGGTTTGAGAACAATATTACAAGGAGGAAAGCTTTCTATTGCTAGAATGGGATGTGGGAGGGAGAATTGAAGGAATATAGGTTTGTTTGGGAACATTCTGGGTAATACTTTCCACTTCAAACAGTTCAGTTGAGATTAAATCTTGCTCCAGCTTACACCCGTGCACTTCTGTTAGGGCCCCAAGCTGCCACATCTGAAGGGAAAGTTAAACATGTTTTACAGAAGCCAAATGTGGAGCAATTAAACTTTTATTACAACAATGAAATCCACAAACTTTTCCTATTCCTTTCCAAGCTCTGCTATGAGTGGTTGAGTAGCTGATTACCACTGCCTGCAACTGTGTCTCCCTGACAATATTACAAATATGTGGGTAGTTTCTGCCTACTCATAGTATCTCTAATTTGCATGCAGAGAGTAATTTCTGCTATAATTGATGGGAGCAGAGAGAAATAATATTGACTTATTTTCTCTTCAGGAGTGCTTTTTCCCTGCATTAGGTGTCTGCTGTAGCAAAAAGGTGATGTTTGTAGTTTATTTTTAGTGTAGTCATTTGCATACAGACTATCTGGTTCATCTGGTTTTCCAGAACTTGATTTGGAATTGCTTTCCTTCAATCCTTTTTGCTTGGATTATATACTTTCTTGGATTAAATTAGTTTGTACTTTCCTTGTGTGCTCATGCAGTGATTTGCACACACTCATGTTCTTGGAAAGAAAATGGCAGTCATTCTGAAACACTTTGTGGCACTGACACTGTGGAGGGAGTTTTTTCTCATCTTTCTGTAGCAGCCTCCATGGAAAGAAGTAGTAGTTGATGTGAATGTCTTAAACTACTGATTTATGAAAAGACGACATTTAAATAAAATGGTGGTAACTTTTTAGATGAGCATAAAATACATTTGTATCATGATGTAAAGTGCCTGAAAACACAGAGTTTTGTATGGGAGAAAATACTTTTTGTTTGGGCTGAAGTATTTTTTGTTTGTTTGCTTTGCAGTGGCCCATCCTCAGGAGCCCCACCACCCCTCTGAGAAGCCAATCATCCACTGCCACAAATGTGGGGAGCCTTGTAAAGGTGAAGTGCTCCGTGTTCAAGCCAGACACTTCCACATCAAATGCTTCACCTGCAAAGGTAAAACCTTGATATTCATCTGTTAGAAATGACTCCTGTTGTACAAATGTGCCTTGAACCACTGATGGGAGGTTGTGCTTCCTGCCATCAACCCATTACAAATATTCTTTTTGCTCACTACCTGAAGGATTTGAAGGTGGGAAGGGTAAAGAAAGGTGGTGATACTTAGGAAAATCCTATCTTATTGTAGTTTTTGGTCTAAGTGCTTTTTCAAGGATTTGGAACTTTTTTTTTAAACTCTTAATAGCAACAACTGTTTTTCATTAGGGATAGTTCTGAAAATTAAGGTCCTTTGTACTCAATTGACTGCTGAAAGTCCCTGCTTTCAAAAAACCCACCAAAAAGATTCTGCAAAGGTGTTCTAAGGCTTTGTGCCATGGAGCTGCCTTGGGAATGGGGATAGTGCTGCCCATTCCACAGAGAGAGGACCTGAGGGGCTCTTGGCAACTCCAGCTCGTGCCACTGAGCCCTCTGTGACCACAGCAAAGACTCACTGTGTTTTTTTACAAAACAGAGGTTTAATGAAGCGTTAAATAATTGTAAAACTATGCTTTGTGAATTCATTGCCTTTGAACATGGGTGTCATGGAGCAGGAGGCAACCCTGGCTCCTTCACAGAGTTTCTGTTTAATGAACAACAATGCAGAGTTGGCTGCATTGAGTAACCACAAAACGTAGGATGAAAGGTGAGAATAAGGAGAAATACCCAGGTCTGTGTGCAACCACTGTCTGCCACAGTCAGTCCCAGCTTAGCACAGATAGATACAGCACAGAAAGGGATTCAGGCTCCAGGTGAACATGGCAGAGCTGGTGGCAAACATGGAGAAAGGTGCTGGAATAAATCAGAATAAATTGGGCAACTAAAACCACATAGTTTTTCACTTCTATTAAACCTAAGTTACCTTTTCTGAAAGTCCATATCTACCATGTGTACTGAAGATTCAGACTTTGAAAAGTGTCTCCAGCCCAGTTCCTGAGTTTCAGTTATATTTTTCATTTTCCAAATGTGGGTGGAATAGTTGTGTGGTTGCCCTGTTCTCCTGCTTCCTGAATATATGTAATATAGCAGAAAATAGAAATGGATGTTTTCCTATGTTACTAAAGGGGTTTTTTTTAAAGGTCACTTGAGTTATTTGTATGCTGAAAAATCAGTGTCTAGAATCTAAGAAATTCTGTTTGTTACCTGTGGTTTTTAGTTAAATACAGCTGCATAACTAAAAAATGCTTACCTTTCTCCTAGACACTAACACATTTCATCAGTGCCAATCTGGAGTGGCATCAGCCCATCCTAGAGGGCAGCATGGAGCACTGTCTGCCCTACTTCTGGAATGTTTGGGGAAATGCATCTCTTTCTCTACTACAGTTGCTGTATTTCAAGCAGTACTCGATGCCATATAATCCCTGAACACTTCAAAACCAGCAACTATTTGTTTATTTTGTTGTTCCTGTCCATAGTGAGTAGTGGTCTCAATTTACAGAAGATACTAGATTAGGATATTTTCAGCATCAGGCCACCTTTGAGTCACAAAGGAGAATGCTAATTCAGGCCAGGCAGCAAACAGTGTCCCTAGGACCTCCTGATAAAGAAGGGGGCAGGTGGAGTAGGGCTTTGGAATTGTTGTCCTGATGAATGCACCACACAAATCTTGCTTTTTTTTAGGAGGGGTGAGGTCTAGTTTCTTCTTTGACTTGTGTTTTAGTTACTTACTCATAAGCTGCTTTTGTGCTTTGACTAGTCTGTTGCAAGACTGGATTTACTTGTATATTTTTTTTTGGTTTTGTTCTTTCCTTCCCTAGAGGAATGTCGAAACTTATTGTGGCTTCTGTTTATGGAGATATTTCCAACCTGATGACAGTTTAAAATTCTATAATATTATTGACCTTATGAGTGCTTGCATGAAGATCATCAGAAAAGGGAGAGCTATAGAAATAACTCTTGCTGGGGGAAATGAAACTATGATTTGTACCATTAGCTTGTTAAAGGAAATGGAGGAAAGTAAATCCAGTTTGAACTGAGAGGGTCAGAGCTGAATGTTAGAGACTTTTCTCATGCTGTTCATTCAGTCTGTGCCTTATTAGTTGGGTTTGCCAGCAAGCATTATCTTTTTAGAGTTCATTTGTCTTCACAGAGAGAAAGGAAAGGGATGTGTATGGGAGGTTGCTCCAAGTCCTGTTTTGAATCTTTTACCTGAGCTGCAGATCTTTTTTATTGTTAGCCTCTGTTATTTAAGTGAATGCAGTTTTTGTTTAAGCCATACAGTTATTTACTCACATCGCATGTTGTCTGACCATATGGTTTATACAAGTGGGACACAGCTGTTCAAGTAAGTGGTTTTTTCCCTCTTAGTCTGATGGGTTTTTAATATGACATGTCTGCAACTCTACAGGAGGTGGTGTTAGACCCCCCTCAGTTTATAAAGTATGTTGTTAGACAGCAAAACCAACAGATACAGGGACCAGGACGTATCAGCTGCATCTACAGATGGCTTGGTTATCTTCTTCTTTTTTGTATACTAAACTTTGCTCTTGAGACTGCAACACCTATAGCGTGAAAGACTTGAACAAGCTCACACTTGTCTGTTTTCATACCTGCTGAAAGTGTTTAAACTTTTACTCACAGAAGATTTGGAAAAAAATCCATTTCTTGATAAGGCTGTTACACGAGTTCTGTAGTCACAGAGTTTCTGGGTGATCCTGTTCTTTGCTCTGTATGAGATTCCTTTTTATTATTGCAATTCATGCTCTCAACTTTGTGTTTACATCCTCCTGTTAAGTGTATTTGATATGCTTGCAGTCCTGCTTCCCGAGGTTGTGTCAGAGGCTCTTAGGCACCCCATGACTGCTTGGCTTGCATGTCAGTGGTGGCTGTGGCACTGCAGGAGCACAGACCTCCACGTGCATCAGCCAGCTCAGGACATGCTCATGCGTCATGTAACGTGATCAGACAATCCTCCTCCCCAGGAGTTTGGTGCTCTGTCCATCTCTGGAATCTTTCTAAGAACAGAGGAACTGCTTCCTGCCAAAAATGACAAGTAAAACCTCCACTGACTGACGTGTTCCCATGCCCCCATGATAAGATGGAGCTGGCTGGGGCTCTGCCTTGGAGAGCCATGTGTCTGCAGCTGGTGTGTCCTATCTGCCTGGCAGGGCTGGCCGCTTCTATTTGTGGCTCCCGATAAGAGCTGATAGGAAAACAAAAAGCTGAAAATGGTGTGGCTGTCCCCAGGAAGGTGAGCTCTGCCATCCTCCCAATAGGCAAAGAATTTCAGGCAGGCAGCAGCTGACTCGGAGCTGGAGTTAACAGGGGAATGATGGACAGAGGAAGGATAAGAGACATTTAGGAGTGCAGCTCCAGGAACACCATTCAGAGCAGTTGTCTTTGGCTGTTTCATAACAAAGTCCCTTACTTTCCCAGGGAATTACACTGGTTTGTGTTACAAATGCAAATTTAATAAGATTCTGCATTACCTCCAGGTGTAATAAATAAACTTTAAGGTCTGTTTTAGCAGGAGTACAGTTCTTACCATACCAAATTGTTAATCTTCATGAAGCAACAGAAGCAGCAGGCTGAGAGGAGGGAAGGTTAGATGAGGAGGTTGAGCTGGAGACATCACTGAGTTTGTCTCAAATAATCATTACCATTAACCAGAATTAATTAGTGGCTTATGAAGAAGTAGAAATTTTTCTTGTAAGCATCTACATACATGAATAACTTTTCTGGAAAAACTAAGACTACTCACTGAAATGCTGTTCCATATGTAAATGTGTGTGGGATCAGGCCCTAAATTACAATGTGCATGAGCAGAGATTTTAATATCTCAATTTAAATTGTGATCTGATACAAATGATAATTTTCTGCCATTGTCAGTTGATTACAGTTCATTTTACCCTTTTGCATGTACTAGCAGAGGAAACTTTGAGGCTAACAAAATTGCTATAATAAGGCTTTGTTATTAAGCCTGTGATTCATCTTTTGGGTTAGAGGGAAAAGCTGGTTTCAATACAGTGTATTGCTTAACAGAAAAAGCTTTAAGCTTTCATAGTAACAATGTAAAAGTTTACAGAGCTTGATTTTGGTACATGTACAGATTGGTTGAATTATCTTAGCAAGACAGTGCAGTGTTTGTGGTAGGAGTATTTCAAATAGTAGAGTGTCCCTGTTCATGATGTCGAGTATGAACTGGAAAACTTAGTTAGGTTTTTTATAGTAATCTAGACTAAACAAAAATTTAGTCTCATAAGTCAGCAATCCTGCTGTAAGAATATGGATGGTGTCCTTAGGTTTTTTAGTCCTCACTATCACAGAATCATGGAATGGTTTGGGGTGGAAGGGAGTTTAAAATCCTATAGTTCCAGCCCCTCTGCCATTGGCCAGGTTGCCAAATCACTAGACCAGGTTGCTCAAAGCCCTGTCCAGCCTGGCCTTGAACAGTTCTGGGAATGGGATATCTGCAGTTATGTGGCATAAAGGTTAGGTGGAAATGTTTCACTGTGTATCAATGTTTCACATGCTATAGTGATATCAAATATCAGAAGGCAATTACCTGCTAATAATCTTGCTAATTATAAGGCAAAGCCAAGTCTTGGCATCCAGGAAGCATTCCACAAACCTAGAGTACTCCACAGGAAAAAAAAAGTGAAGTTTCTATTAAAACATTGTTATAAATCAGCATAAAGAAGTTTCCTAATTATAGAATAAATGTGGTAATTTTCCTCTCTTCAGTTAGATGTCTCTTGAGCTTAACTTGCAGAATCCTCTGTGGTATGTTTAGGTTCCAGGCACAGGTCTGGGGTTTTTTATGTGCTGACTTTTCAAGGCTACATTGTTGGGATTTCAATGAGCCTGACAGGGAGGGGGGAGGCTTCCTAAGTTTAGATTTTGGGATGCTCTGTAATCCTTTGACTTTGAACTGGATCTTCCTCCCTTGAAGAATTAGGAAGAAGTCAGGGTCATGTAAACAGACGCTATATCAACAAGTTGGAATGTTTTAAATCATTAGTTCTTTGACCTTTGATCTGTCATCAGATTCCTTCAGTGGCAGCAGGAGGAGGCTGCAAACAGGCTGCTGGGTAGTGCTATAAATAGTTCAGTGTCAGTGGATAGAAAGTTTAAATATGAGGTCATTCTTGTAGTAGATGGCCAGTGCAGTGTTTGAAAAGATCTCTGCATTTTCACAAATTCTTCTGGAACAGAAACTGATGTGTGGATGTGATAACACACCTGTGGGTAGAACGTGCTCCTTCCTGAGCATCATGAAATTATATGAGGTCACTTGAAGCTCTGAATCACTGAACCAAGATCCAGGTAGAAATGGGAATCTGTTGTTTCTGGGGAGCTAACACAGGTTAAAATTTCTCCCATGCCAGGGAATGGAGTTCAGATGTGAACTCATGCATTCAGGTAGATTGATGTGAAATCAAACCTCAGTTGCAGCTGTGAGACTAATTGCCATTTCTGCATTGACATATCTTAGCTGCTCTGTCTTGAAGACTGTTCTTCTTGCAGTGATCCCTAATGGCATTTCACTTCAGGTTCAGTTTCTTCCCATTCTGAAGTGGATCCTTACTTTTCTGTTGGGGTTAGAATACTATCAATGACAAGTGATTGATACCAATCTTAGTGTAGTTGGGCTTGAGGTCTCTTCAGGGACCAAACATTTGACAGGAAATGAAATTAATTGCACTACTTGACTGATACTGATGAATGCTGACAGATGCCATGTCAGATTTTAAAAAGCTACTGGATCCCTATGGAAGTAGAGGAGCAGCAGGATGCTTAACAGGTGACTGATGAGTGGGGCAGAGCATCCTTACCAGAATACAGGAAATTTCTTGTCTTTGTGGTCAGTGCATTTGCCTGGCTTGGATGAGGTTTGGGTTTGTTCTATCCTTAAATTCCTGGTTTGCTTATTTAAAATCTTTCCAGAGAGATGTTTCCCCTAGATAGTTACAGTCAAGTGATCTGAGGCTAAACTTTGACATTTTTCCACTGATTGCCTTTTCTTCAAGGTTCATTTCCCACAGACCTGTAAATGACTTTGATCTCCACCTCGTGCTTAGTTTAATGTGAAAGGTGTTGTAAATGGTTGAATGATTCCTGCCATTGTTTCCATCCTGGTGCACAAACCACTGATATTTCAGTGGGGAAGTGGAGAAGCTGTCACACTGCTGCACTACATACAGCTGCTGTTTGCTTGCTGTTGAGCTCAGGTATGAGCTGTTGGCTGTTGGATTGCTAGAAAAACTGAAAATTGTGCAAGTCAGGTGCAGACAGGAACAACTCCCAGTGCAGAATTATTTGTGTCTCCAGTGCTGGAGGACTGAAGGCAGGGTCATGGCATTGATTGAGAAGTTGATCAAGTTAAAACTGAGTTCATCTAAGACTCAGAATTCAGTTTTGGTTTCAGTTGAGTTAATGCTTGCATTAAATGCCCAGGGGTTTCAATCAGGTGCCCCACTGAGAATTAGTTATGTCACAATGACAGCAGCACTCAGGAGTGGTGCAGCAGGATGCTTGAAGTGGAGTGTCAGGGGTTTCCATGGGAAGGCCTGACTGGAGGCTAGAGGATGCTTCCCAAGAGGGATCTCAGACCAGTTTAGGAGAAGAGGAAAGAAATGCAATCTTGTCTTTTGTTCAGGAGGTGTTTTAGCTGCTAAACCTTTCTTCTACCTCATCCCAAGTTATCAAAGCAGATTTTAAGGTCCCCTGTATTTGTTCCATGTTTATGTGCTTTGACTTCCCAACATTGTTTCTAGTGTCAATGTGCTGAAATGAGAAGAGGTTCCAGAACCACTGGAATGCTGGACACAGTTCCAAAGAGCTGCAATCAAAATGCATCTCTCATCACTGTATGACAGAAAAAAATCTCCAGTGACAGGAGTGTGGCAAATGGTCATTGGGATCTGTTACAGCTTTTGCAGACTGCTGGATGCATTTGTTACTGTGCCTTGCAATCTCCCTGCCAGGGTAGTGCTGCAGCACAGCTTCTGAGATTTACTGTTCCTATGTGCTCTTCTGATGATGCTTGGATGTATATTCATTCTTTAAATTACTTATCCCATCAAGAAAAGTGTTGGTAAGAGGAGTAAAAGGCAGAGGGAGACTTGGTTCATTTGAAATGCAGAAACTTTAAACTGTAATAAGAACTTGAACCTTGCTTTCATCAATATGGGATTTGTTAAACTCTTATGTGAAAAAAAAAAGAAACAGATTTTCCCTGTGTATTTTTTTGGATGTAGGTGATAAATTGAAACATTTCCAAATTCCTTTCTACCTTCAAACAAGAGATCCATTATGTCCTAAGAATAACTGTTGAATGACTATTTCCCTGCTTGAAAACAGCACCATTATTCCATGAA
This sequence comes from Leptocoma aspasia, assembly GCA_013399835.1. Lineage (NCBI taxonomy): Eukaryota > Metazoa > Chordata > Aves > Passeriformes > Nectariniidae > Leptocoma > Leptocoma aspasia. Next base: position 222,114 of record VXAX01004303.1, on the reverse strand, counting down.
GCTGAAAAATACAAGAAAGAAATAAAACCCCAACAGGAAATTGAATTTGCACCTTATTTAATGCACAGTAACAAAGTAGATCACTAGAATTTTCTTAATGAATAGCATTCACTTCTGCAGACTGAGAGCCCATATTCATAGACTGTCCTTGTGTGGTTTTTTTCCTCCAGTGCTGAAACTGGAGAAAAAATTTTTACTTAACATCAACATGGAGTTCAGCTCTCCCTGATAATAAGGCTATGGAAATCCTAAATAATGCTCAGTAGGATCAAATCCTGCTTTTGTTTTCTTTGAAAAACTCTGATCTCTTCATTTTTATCATCACAATTAAAACTCGGATGTGACTCACCTTAAGAATGGTCCAGGTCCCTGGATCCACAGGCCGCTGGATTGCTCTTGACCAGCGCAGATTTCCATAACAGACCTTGTAGCTTTGGGAGCTGACAGCAGCCCTGACAGTATCTCCAACCTTTTTGTGCTCCAAGGATGCAAAATAGTAGCTCCAGAGAGTAGTTGAAGACAGAAAAAGCTAGTGAGTGGGTGTTTTCCGTACAGTGGGAGGTAGAACTGTATTCCAGCTTATTCCATTCACAAGAGAGGCAGGATGGTTTGTTTGGAATATGAAATTCTTTGATATACAGACTCTGAGAGAAAGGCTGAGTTCCTCCAAGAGCTTTTGAAGATAATGGTTTCTTTTTCCATTTAAAGAAAAGTGCTGGCTTTTTTTTTTTGTCTCTATGCTTGTGGTACCTTAGGGAACAGAAATGCTCCCCAGTGTCTCCTGTTTCAGAAGGAGGGTTTTGGTCATGAAAAACAGATTTTCTCCCATCATACTGAGCAGGAAGGATCTTGGGGAAATGCTTTTTTTCTGTAGAACTATTTCCCTGTGATGGATGCTTACAGAATACCTCCTGCTTTTTGCCTTCTCAAACACAATTTGTGCATCATTATTGGCTCCACAAAGTAATTCTTTCAAAGTAATTTTCCCCATCAGTATAGGAAAAAATAGTTTCATGTTTACAGTTAACTGCCATCATTTAGGTATAAATTTTTCTTTGATGACATGATATGTGTTCCACAGCATTTGCTTAGATCACACCATTAGAATGAACTGTACATATGTAGAGTTCACAGCTGATTTCTCTTCACTGCCTCTGCTGCTTGAGGCATGAACGGCGGTGGGCATATGGTCTTTCTTTTTAATAGAAGACAATCACAATTTGTCCCTTCTTTTTTGTGGTTTTTCCATAGTGGTCATAAATTGTGTGCTAAGGCAATATATGTCAGCTTGAGGTGATACATTATCAGAGCCATGACTTCTGCACAGTTGCAAAAAGCAGAAAAAAGAAGCAAAAAGAGCTGTTCAAATCCCTTCCCTGTTACACACCACATTCTACACTGAGTGTGGGTACAGTCATGTTCGTCCTTTCTGATTTGATCTCTGACTCAAAGTGAAAGCAGCCTGCTGGAATAGCATTTTTCCAACCATGGATGTTAACAGTCTGGGTGACCCTTGTTTTTCCCATGTAGCTTAAAGCTGTGATTAGTGATAGGAACACATGTGGTAAATTGGCTGCAAAAATCCCTTGTATTGTGGGGTTGCCAGGGCTTGTTTCTAATTCTTGCAGATTGGTGTGTGCTTCCTGCTGTGTGAATGCCAATGATGAATCTGCTGGGGGCTCACATCACGAGCACTTCTGCTTGGGCCTGAATTCATGGCTTGCCAGTGTGAGAGAATTTAACTCAGACATTCTGAGTTACTTGCGAAATGAGTTTGAGATTGGGTACAAAGAAGATTTCATATGGAAAAGGGCAGTAGAAGGAGCTTCTTTTTGCCAATAGCAACTGCTGTCTGTAAAAGACTTGTGAAATATTTAGCCCCCATTTTCATCTATAGCCTTGAATCCCTGTGGCCATGCATGCAAAGGGGGTAGAGCCTAATAACTATGAGTGCATGAACCCTTTGTAGTAGTTTTTGCAAACAATGATCTGCCACTTCTTTATGATGCTGAAGCTGGATTTTCAGAAGAAGCTGGAACAGAGGTGGTGTTGAAAGTTACTTTTGATCATCCCAGCTTATTAGATCCTTGCCTAGGCAGGTATAGGGGGCCGCAGTGACCAAATGAGTTCTTCAAAAAGTGACTCTTCGGTAGAACTGGGGATCATAGTAAAGGGCCAGAGAATTCATACATGCAGCTTGTGAGGCAGATCCAGCTGCACAATGAGCACCTTCAGCTTGAGGCTGAAAAATAGATATACTTGGATGTTAAAGCTACAAGGTGAATTACAGCCTACAATTTAAATAATCACAGAGACACATGAGTACTCCATAGCACTTCATGAAATTTAGCAGCTTCTAAAGCATCTTTTGAACATTAAAGCAGAATTCTCAGTTTGTACATGATTTAATGGTAAGGATCTGCCCAAAGTAACTTAGAGAAGCAAACCTTTTGTAAGTAGGCTGAGGTTTCACCTCTGGACCTCCAGTGGAAAATACTGTGTGGTCCCCAACCCAGGAAGGGTCTAAGGTGCTGTGGTGTAGAGGTTACCTGTGCTTTCTGCCTAACAGGATATTTTACCGTTATTTTGAAAATAATAGTTTAAACACAATGGAGATCAGTAGAAGAAAAAGAAGGACTGAAAGTGGTTTTTTTTTTTTTTTCTGGAGGTGTACCTAAAAACCCAGCTTGGAACATTTGGCAGCATTTTAACAGAGCCTTAACAGTAGTTTTTTGTAATTCTCCTCAGTCACTGATAATTGAGTTTTGGCTGCTTGTGGATTTAATGCCACCATGAAATGTAATTTGTTTGCACATGGAATATTATGACTGTTCTGTGCAGAAATGTGAAACCGGAAAAATGCTGGTACTGATACTGCTTTCCTTCAAAGCTGTGTTTTAGTACTGTTGATTGTTGTTCTATTAATTATTGTAACAGTAGCAGTCATTAGACCTCCAGGGCTGGGCAACAGAGAAAGGAAATTTGCAATCCCTGCCCCAAATGCCTAGCAATTTTAATTTTTAAGGCAGGTAGCTAATAAGATACTAGCCCATTATAACAGGGCTGAGAATGAATGTTGGGTACAGTATTGTGCTTGGGACTTGTGGCAGAAAGAGGAATTCAACCCAGTCGCCCGATAATCTTTCTGTATTTCATATTTTAAATTTTCAAGGACTGTGTAACTGCAAGGACCTAGTGTACTGCTTACTTATTTTTCCTTAATACTCAGAATCTCTGATATTCAATATGTCTGATATTTGATCTGAATATACTTGAATCTTATGAAGGAGGATGAGATGGAATTCCTTGTACAGTTAACGTGTTAGACTGCTGTGAAAAGTAGTTTCTCTTACTGAATTACACAGATACAGCAATATACAGTGGAGCAGGAGGAGTGCCAGAAACCAAAGTGCCTGGGAGCAGCTGGGTATACATTTTTGGTGATACAGGGGGACACTAAATAGGTAGTTTCAAGTTCTTTGTTCAATCTAAGCTAAAGGAACAGTGTGAAATTCAATCTCCCATGGCACTTTCTCTTCATGGGGTTTGGCTGTTAGAGGTAGGATTGCTTTCTGTCTCTGTGTTGACCAGAAATGCCAATGTAGGACTCTGAATATTTTCTCAAAGCCAAACAGGCACCTGGTTGTGATGTGTTCTAGTTTGAGTGAATAGGCATTTTACAGTGGAAAAACTGCCAAGTCACAGAAATCCTCGAGTGGCTCTTCACCCTTTTACTGATACAACTGAGCAGCTAACACGCTTAGTAGTGATATTTTCCTAATCTGTGTGGTTTGTTTTTTTCTTCCAGTGTGTGGCTGTGACCTGGCACAAGGAGGCTTTTTCATTAAGAATGGGGAATATCTCTGCACCTTGGATTACCAGCGCATGTACGGCACCCGCTGCAATGGCTGCGGGGACTTCGTGGAAGGCGAAGTGGTGACAGCTCTGGGCAAAACTTACCATCCAAGCTGCTTTGCCTGTACTGTCTGCAAGTAAGTCATCTCTTCAAATGGTGGGAACCCAGTTCAAGGAAAACACAAGGAAAGGTATTGCCGTGAGACACAAGTCTCAAGACATATTTCTCTTGAGGATGCATTTATTTTGTTATAAAAGATCTGCTGCGGATCTGACTTGAAAAGTCTTGAAAATGCCACTCGTTTATATGGGGGGCATGGCTTTTGTGTTACATGTAGTTCCCTGTTCTCAGAAAGTTACTCTCATGTCTGAAAGAATTAAGTGTCAGGCTTACACACTGAGATAATGGACATGAGTTGAGTTCAGGTGATCAGCCCCAGCTTGGTTGGAGAAATGAAGTGAAGCAAAATTCTGGATGCTACATTTGAACTCTGAAGACAGTTAAGCTATCACATAAGAGCATGTGGCTTTGGAACTACTGGGATCCCCCCTCTTCCCAAAAAACCTTTATTGTGCTCAGTAAGAGAACCAGTCCTCAGTTCTACAGCAAGTTAGAAGGAGTTAGCTCTGTGGGTCAGAGAAAGGTGACATTTTAAACTCCTATCTCTGACAAGTAGGTGAAGTACTTTGTCCTGTAGCCTGGTACATTTTTCAAGCCCTTTTCTATTGAAATAATCTTGATTGTTTTCTGTTTTTAAACAGTGTGTGAATTTACTGCATTATGGTAATCATATGATGTATACATTGCAGTTTTATTTCCCAGGGACAGTGTGAAACATGACATCAATTTTCTGTACATTGACTTGCATCAATCTCTTTATGTTGAATGAACAAAAGATGAGTCATTGAAATAGATTAATGAAATTCAGTATTGCTGCTGATTTATTTTTGGCCCACTTAGAGATGGCAGTGGAAAGGAAGCAATGCCTGAAATATTTTGTTTTGTTGAAATCAGCAGTTGTTCATTTGCTAAGCAGTTTTGGAGTGAGGTGGGGTGTAGTGGTGGTCTGCACTCAGCAGTTAACTCTCCTTATTAAAGATTTGGAGTTATTAAATGTTATTCATCCTCTGCTTTAGGCACCAAATAAGAGTTAACAGCAATGTCAACTTCTGCCTAGCAGACATTCTTAACATTTATGAGTGACTAGCTCCACATTCCTTCACCAACCTCAAGAACAATCCTGATTCTTTATCTCTTCTGTACCATTTGCTGTCCACAACATCACACTGAGACCATCATAAATGTAGCTGTTGTGTCTTAGCAGATTTCACTGTCTCTACTATTCAGATAAATTATGCTTGATAATCTTTTTTAAATGAAAATACAAGGCAAGTCTAACCTCTGCTCTGCTTGCATCCATGGACTGGATTTCTTCCAGTGCCTGGCTTTGCCAAGGCCACATTGCAGAAACTATTTGGCCCGAGTTTCTGTAAAATATTGATTGCGCTGGAGGAAGGCAGAAAACTCAAGGCATAGGGAAGAGAGGAAGATTTCTGGCATAACCTTTGCAAAAATACATTTTTCTCTTGAACTTTGCAGGCGTCCATTTCCACCAGGAGACCGAGTTACCTTTAATGGGAGGGACTGTCTCTGTCAGATGTGTGCTCAGCCGATGTCCTCCAGCCCAAGAGAACTGTCTGCCTCAAGCAGTAAGTTGCCATCTCATTTCTGAAGCCTCTCACCTTTCCAGGCTCATCAATATTTGATTGAAACTAACATAATGCAATCTTTTGGTGTTTTTATTTTTATTCACACTTAGAAAAGTGAACCATCTCTGGAAATTTCTGTGTTGTTTTTTTTTACTCCTCATTAAACGCCTGTTACTACAGATGGGAAAAGACACTTAGACATTTCAATGTGAAAAAATTACTTTTCCCCAGTGGCTGGATTTTTAAAAATATATTTTTTAAAAATTTTGCTTTGATAGGCACCAGAAAAGTATCTAAGTGATAAAACCTGAGGTTTCAAAGTCGATAGATTCTATTTCTTTAATGTATAATTGTACAAGTTTAAGTATTCAAAAGAGGATGAAGTCAGAGGAAATTAATTTTCTTCTCCTATTTAAGAATTAAATTAAATTATCCTGTAAAAGGAGTATCTCCTGGGTTATGCTTCCAGCAGACTGATGCCACGATGATACTGTGATCAGAACCTCAGGAAACCATTATAAAAGACACAGGAAGCAAATTAAAGGGAAAGATAGAGAATAAAGAAAGTTTGGGAGGGAAGTTAAGTTGGCTTGCTGTTGGGTTTTAACACTTTTAAAAGGTAATTTGTAAATTCCTGATATTAATCTCTGCCTCTGGTAGTTAATTTTTTTTAATCTTTGGGGGTTTCTTGCTCTGACTGCTGGATTGTACTCAGCACTGACTCAGTGTAGTTTTGTAAATAAAAATGGCTACAACTTTCCTTGTGACACCGGGTGGTTTTCCTTCAGGGAGAAACTGTGTATTTTCTTTTGGTACTTGGCCTTGAGATCCTGGGATTATAAAGTGCTATGGGAAGACAAAGATGGATAATGTTTGTGCTCAGTGGATGAATCAAGTGAATCTCAGGATATCTGATTTGCCCGAGAACATGTAATCAAACCCTTAGACAAAAGGAAAATGAGAGACTTTTTTTGTTATTGTGCCTCTGTCTGGGGCGTGATGCTTTTCCACTATAATTGTAGATTTGCAGCTGAAAATCCACAGGCCTAATCAGTTAAGGAAGAATTTAAGTTAAGGAAATTAAGGAACCTGCAGAAAGGCTTATGAGACTTAAAAAGCAACACAAAAATTTATGAGGGACTTCAGGCACCCCGAGAATCCTTCTGAGACAGAGAAATGATGTGGAAATGGATATTTAGGAGGCATAATTGGCAAGGAACTGCAAGGCACAGGGACCTTGGACAGTACTGATATTCTTTTTCTAAGCATGCCAGAGCATAGAAGAATCTGGATCTGGCTCTCCAAAGGGGGCACACCTGCCCAGCAGTGTGGCACTTGCCACATGCCTGACTCCAGGTGCCAGAATGCCCCTAGAAAATGACAGGTTAACCTTGTCTGATACTTAGCAAGCAAAGAGCAGGACATTCACTTCCCCACAGCCATAGTCCCTACTGGAATTGCTTCTTGGCTTCCATACTGAAGCCATAGGTAGCAAGGATTATAAAGCAACATTTTGTGTGATTTGATGAGATTTGCTGAGGTTTTTAATCATAATTGTGTCCTGCTGACAAACTGGTTTGCCAGTACACACAGCAAGAGAGCTCCTGCTCTCAACAGCTTAGAGTGCAGTACTTTGAAATCTGTAGGCACCTGCCGTGGTGCATCTTGTTCTTTTATGGACAAAGACTTGCAGAAATGTGTAGTATAGAGTTTCAGGTTGTTTTAGTGCAAAACTCTCCAAAACAGACAAATAAAAATGACAGCAGCTTATGTTATAAGTTCAGAATTAATCAATTAAAAAAAAAAATCAGTGAAGCATCCTCTGTCTTCAAAGATATGCCAGTTGCTGCTTTAGCTTTGTGCAAAAGTTGACTTAGATACAGAGAAGTATCTTGCTGGCACTAAAGAGTTAATTTTAATTAGTATAAAGTATTTCAGATTACTTCCAGGTTTTTCCTGCTGCCTAATACACACATAAACTTTTTTTTCAAATGTTTTGCCATTTTTTGAAAGGATTTTTTAAAATACGAGTTCATTTAAGAGAGACTCTGATTCACATGATGCATCTACTTTATATCCTATACTGCTGTTGGCTTCCCTTGATTACTTTCAAGTAGGTCACTAGAGGAGACTTTCCTTAAAACAAAGGAAGCTTGATGGAATTAGGAAGACTGCAAATATATCAGGTTTGATTGCTTTGTGTAATGTGAAAGGAAGCCTTCTATCCTAGAATGTCTGCATTAATGCTGACATGCCATTTTCTGGTGTCTATTACTTCACACAAATGAAAACTGACTGACAGCTTTGCTTGGATGATTTCAAGGAAAATCAAATGTATCTGAGTACAGGGGTTAACATCTTGAATAACATGAACATGAATATTGTTACACTCTATTGTAGTGCACAGCAGTGAAAATCAGATGGGGGAATACTAAATAATTAATTTTCTTTTTTTTTTTTTTTTTAAGTATTGGTTGGGTCCATAGTATTATTTACCTTATTTATATTAGTAATATATTTCTTTCATTGCACATATGTTACCTGAAATTATCGCTATTTTCTTGAAGAGCCAATTCAGTGACTCCATTTTTATTCTAAATTTTTAAAAGTCTCTTTCAGTATTCAGATGCTGTAGAGTAATCATAATTTATGATTTAATCAATCCTATTCCTTGGCTACTGCTAGAAATACACAGTGCACTAACTTTGGGATCTTCATTCATTCAGCAGGAAATCTAATAACAAATACCTGTAAATAACTTTGCAGACAAATGAAATGAGTGGTGTTTGGTTTTGTTATTGTTTTATTTCATATGACAGCTTGATAAATGGCATGTGAACTATAAAGCAAAGTGACTGGGACAGATGTAGAGCAGCACAGAAACAGGGGACAAGTAGATAACACTGACTAAAAGTGAGGTGTTGATGCCTTGGATAGTTCAGGGTTTTCAAGATTCTGTCAAAGACAATAAGTTTTTTTTCTCTGGGGCCCAATAAAGGAGTAGTGCAATAATGTGTCCCAGTAATTGCTATTTATGTTTTAAACAGTGTCCAGGTTTTGTATTTGGTATCATGATTGCCTGGTTTGTACTGTCTTTAGTTCTTTCTACTCTCTGTTGTGTTCTGGCTGCATGGTAACACACTGTGTTTAAGGTCCACATTGTCTCTCCAGAAAATCAGTTGTGCAGGCACCTGATATTTGTAAATTTTGGGCAAAACTGCAATTGTGCAGTTGCATAGTTGCATGAAGGCATTTTGTCAGTGAATTCTCCTCAAGGCAGCTGGTAAACGAACTGATGCAGACTTTGAAAATAAAAGTCTCCAGTTTAGTCAGACCTTCATTTTAAAAAAATACCACACTGGCTTCAATTTTTTCTTGAACGCACAAGAGGTGTTGTAAAAAGTCCAGCTGAGAGCAGAGCAGCTGTACAGAGATCCCCTGCCTTGGGACAGGCACAGGAGGTGGTGCCAGCAGGCTGTGGAACTCGAGCCAGCACTCCTCTGGCTCAGGCATCATCTTGGGAATCCAGGAGAGACTACATGTCTTTGAATATGTTTAGAGTTTAGTCTCTCTTCCTGAAGCAGAGATTTTTTTTCCCCTTGGGAAATTCACTATTTCCAGAATAAAGCACTTCAGTAGTAAGAATGCTATGTCATTTTCTACCTGAGGTTGAGCCCTTTCTCTGTTGGTTCCTTATCTGGGTGCTGGTCTGGGAGTTTTAGTTATTTCTGATTATCTTTTTGCTGAAAGGTTGGATCATTTTCGTGATGTACATGAACTAGCTAAGAAATTGCATTTCAAGTAAAAAGCGTGTTTTCTGGGACAAACCTCCTTATCCAAGAGAAACTGAAGCATGAAAATCACCTAACAGGAGTTTTCATTCTGAAAAATTCATCTTCCGAAATGGTGACAAAGACTTTCACCATTGTTTCTTTTCAGTGACATAGACACTTGTGTCCTATAAATGCCAAGGTACCCAGTGCTGATACAGTTTGGAAAGGAGCAGAGGGAAGATATTTCCACTTCCCTTTCTTTGTTAAGAGCATTACAGTACAGCCAAGAAGTGGATGAGAGTTTTCAAAGTGACCAACAAAGTGTTCCATGTGCATGAATAATCCTTGGTGCAGCTGTTCCCCAAGCAGCCGGCATCCACGTGGAGATTTCACATCGTGTTTTGTCTGTTTGTCCTTGTCTGTTTTGCACATTATGTTCTGGCTCAAAGAATGTCAGCTCTTTGGGACAAATGCTTTCATGCCTATCAGTACAGAGTCTAACAAGGCTGGATTTTGCCTCACAACTGGGGATCTTTGCTCTATTGTGATATAAATAATAAGCTTAATGCTTAATGAACTTGTGGGAAAAAGGTATCTTTGTTAATTATTCAATAGCCTTATCTCTTTGAAAAAGATGCAGGCAGTAAAGTTCCAGTAAATAACTGAAACTTCCAACAAGGTTCTGGAAATACTGAAGTAAAGCAAAGCCAACATTCCATACCTGCTGAAGAAGGAGGAGGTGGGAAGGAAAAAATAGGAGTCATCTTTTGCCTCAGTGCCCAGAAAGTGGCAGGAAAGTGAGCTTGTATTTGAAACAACAGAGCATCAAAATGGAGAAGCAAATTTACTTTGCAGTCCTACTTCAAAGGCTCTTTAATTCTTAATGCAGTCCTATAGTCAGGACATAACTGTCCTTTCATTAGATAAAAATGTAAGTGATCGCTGCCAAAAGTAATGTCCAAGCTGATGTATAAGCACCACAAACTTCTCCATTAGAACTTAGCTAAAATGGGTGCAAATTTCCTTTTAATCATAGTTCTTGAGAAAAGTCTGCAGCTTGGATTTGTAACTGTTTGGCCACATTTGACGAATTTTTCATTATTTTGTCCTTTATAATTTTTTTCTGGAGCTCTCTGAAAACTCCTTCAATTCCATAGAGGATTTAAAAGTGAAGGGGAAAGTTGGCTGACTGTTGCTAAGCAAGATACCTGCAGTGATTTTTGGCTTTAAAAGGTGTTGAGCAACATCCAACACATGATTTTGAGCTTATTCTTAGGAAATATTCTCCAATTTCATACTGTGTCAAAGCTACACAGGTACCTGGCACTGATGGAGATGGGCTTTGTGTGAGACACTGAGCTCAGTTTGTCTTAAGGAATATTCACCCACAATATCCAGAACTTCAGTGAGTCCCCTGGGGAACTTAGAGAGGCTCAACAGTTTTGGTTGTGAACATGCGTTTTTAAATTTTAAATTTTTAAAATTTTGAACCTTAAGTATTTAATATTTTTTGTGTGCTGTAACACAGAAATTTTCTCATTTCATTCTTGGCTTGTCTGTTTACATAAGCAGAAACCCTCCCATATCTCTGTGGCATTCAAGCCTGTGTTTAGCTACCGGAGATTCAGTTGAGGGTTTGGGGAGCTTAACAGAAGGGGCACACATAGTCCTGTATATCTTTTTTTTTTTTTTTTAAATATACCATAGAATAAAAGCATACTATGGACATCACTGTTGATTGATTTCAAACACTGCGATTTAAATCATTGATTTTAATCATGGTTTGTTCAATAACCTGGGAAACCTTGATTAGACTGACTGATTGTAACCTTGGATTACATTTAGATTTTTAATTATAAAATACTAATTGATAAACATGAGGGTACTTCATATCTGTACACATCTACTTAAACTAATATAGCTCTGCATAAAATTATCATATTATTTAACATCTATGTTTTTCCCTAACAACTATTTTTGCTAATGAGTTGTCAAACTCTATTTGAATGAAAGTTGAAATTTTATTTAGAATGCATAAAGTATCTGTGGATATTTTTTTACTTTCAGAAATTTGCTAGACACATGAAGAAGTAAATGCATTAATATATATTTCAGTTTTGGAATTTATATTTTTCAAGAGTCTGTAGCTTATAAAATTATTTACTTTGGATCACCATGGCCTTAAAAATTTTGAAAGTGGCATATCTTATATACCCTAATTTTGCTTATAAATAGGAAAAGGGAAGCAAGTGTATTCCCTATGTTTCCAGAACCCATTTTTAACTTTAATTAAAACTTTAAATTCAGATTTTAAATGAAATCCTTTATTTCTTAAATGTCACTAATTTAATTCTCCATTTCTTTAGTCTGAATTTGATTGTAATAACCTTGCAGGGCAGCTACATTTATGACTTAATACGGCATACCGTAGGTCTAAAATTTTATCCCATCCCCCCTTTTAAGAATAAAAGAAGCAAATCAACGTTCATGACATGATAAAAGTTCAAAGAAATTATGCAAACTCAAGCAGAGTTCCTTTCTGGCAAAAGCCATTAGATTATGCCTAAGAATATGCAATTCTTTTAATGACACTGGCCAATTTGTATGATTGTTTCAAGATGATTTATTCTTTTGAAGAATGCTTGCAGTTTTTGAGGCATTTTCATAATTTCAATTACTTTCTAGGATTAATTTTAGTCCTCACTTTATGTCCTCACTCCGAAAAATGGGTAAATTACTCAAGTAGCTTCCATTTGCTTGGCTATTTCCTAGCTTATAAGGACTGGTATTTTAATGCTGCTTTAAAAATTGTGTTAGATCCTTCTCTGGAGGTACAGAAGCTTTGTTAGAAACTCAACTTGTGGATGATAGAGCAGCAACTGTATTTAAAATATAGTTGTGGCAGGGCAGGAAGTTTCTGATTTATGAGTTTTCAGAAAATTCCTTTCAAAAAATAACTGTTTTTCAGGAAGGTGTTTGCAGACCAGTTTGCCCATTTCTTTTGGATGCTTTTGTGCTACACTAAATTGGACAGTACTAAATATGTATCAGTTCTTATTTGCCTAAGTGTAACCCCATCTTGAACTTGGAAATCAAAACACCTCCATCTCCTTAGGTTTTACTGGAGGAGTGCTACTCAAAAGCTAATTCCAAAGGAAGTGCTGGGGGAGGTGCAAGGAATTCCTCAGTAAACGGGTGTTGCATGAGGAGGGATCACAACTATAGAGGAGATCCCCAGGGACTGGAGTATCTGGGAATTGTCACGTTCAGAAAGCCTGCCAGGTAGTAAGTCAAGAATCAGAGGTCACTTCAAAAGAATGTGAAAAGTGAATTAGCTGTTAGCTAGACCTTAGTTTGTCATATGTTATCTGGGCATAAAAACCTTCCTAAAGGTTGTCGTAAGTTTCATTCCTATTTTGGGGAGTTTGCACCCTGTTGGAATTGCTTGTTTTCCAAGAGTAACAGTTGAAAATTATCCAAAATAGTCTGCAAATTAAGAGACACAATGTGCTATCCATGAACTGGGTATTAAACAATGAAGCTCTGAGATAATGGTGCAATTCCCTTGGGGTACTGTGAGTGGGAATTGTGACTTTGAATTCAGCTGGAACTACCTGAGTACTGAAATGTGGTAAAAGAAATAATGGGATAAAAGACTAATCTCAGTTTATATGTACCTGGCCCTTTAGAGTAGTTTTACAGGTGGGGCTCTGGGGGTGCTGGGATGGGAAGAAACCCAAAAACTTTATCTTTCTTTTATAGAACAATTAAAAACTTTTCTCTTTCACTGTATGTAGTAAGTTTGCTCTTTCTTCCTCCTCCTGTTTCATCCATCCTCTTATTCTCAGTTCAGATACCTGTGTGAAAGATTGGGTTGAAGAAGGAACTGGGATTGATGTAGTGCAAATAGATTAACTTGATGATACGATTTTTTCAGGGACAGTTTGCTGGAGTAGTGTGTCAGAAGGTCATTTGGTTTGGTCTCCTTTGAGAATGAGGAGTAGAAAGATGTGGAAATAAGGAATTGCCTTTCTCTGTTAAACACTTAAATCAATACAGACCCAACTGGAGTTGGGGAAGAGCATTCAACCTTCTGAATCACTTCCCTGAATAAAATCAGGTGATGAAACAGCGATTTACAGTAATCACAGAATCACAGAATCATTTAGGTTGGAAAAGATCTCTGAGATCATTGAGTCCAGCTTATGCCCCAATACCACTGTGTCAACCAGACCATGACACAGAGTGACATTCTGAAGCTTGAACAGCTCCAGGGATGGTGACTCCAGCACCTCCCCGGGCAGTCCGTGCCAGTGTCTAATCACACTTTCTCTGAGGAAATTCTTCCTAATGTCCAACATAAACCTACCCTGGCACAGTCTAGATCATGAATAAAGATATTAAACAGGACTGGGCCCCATACTGGTCCCTGGGGGACAGCACTAGTGACTGGTCTGATGATACATCCAAAATATACAATAATGTGTTTCTTAAAAAGACAAGTCAGTGTTGGGCACTCAGATGGTTCCAGGGACTTGTGCTGCAAGCAAAGAATGCCAGTTCATGCCATTGGGATTTCTTTGCCTAGTTAATCAACTAAAAGAGTTTTATTTTCTTTAACTACTTGTTTTGAAAATATCAGTTTTTCCCAACTTGCCATTTATAATAAACTGCCAAAGCTATACTGCACTTCCCATGGGAAATTTATTTCCCTCCATTGTATGCGCCCAGCCTCTTATTGTTAGATTTCAGGAGTACAAGGCTGCCCATGTGGGTTTGTTTTGCCTTCAGCAAAAGGGCAATAGCGAATTTGTTCTGACAAACATTTCCCATCCTTGCAGTAGCAAAGAGAAGGGGTTTGGCAGCAGATTTCCTGAGTTATGTGCTCAGATTAAAAGCCTGCATGTAAAATTCCCAATATTGTACGTCCTTCTCTGACTTCCAGAACTTATCACAGCCTCAATGACCAAATGGTTATGCCTTAAACTTTGAAAACATTTGTCATGCTGTGAACATAGTGAGTTTGTATTTTTAGCTTTGACAGAAATATCTTGAAGGTCTGGAAAAGCCTGCATGATATCATCAAACCTTTCAATTTTAAAGCAAGGCTTTAGAAGGCATTGCCTGATCTGTTGTTAAAGGTGACTGAGGAAAAAACTCTGGTCTCCCTACCTCTATGAGAAACTGTAATTGCATAACATTCAAATTGCCACAGAAAAATTACTGAGACATAAGTTGTTTTTCAAGGTGACTAAGAGCTATTTATACTTAGAGATTTCTTGACCTTGACTCCAGTGATAATATTTGCCTCTTTCATCACTTCCAAATCATTTGCTCTCTAGGTCCAGCTATGTTTGACAATATATTTCTGTGTAAGTCCAGTGAAAACTTACTGTTTCTTTTAAGTATTAAAACAATAACAACCC